>BGPR01004047.1:90753-121005 GCA_013235015.1 Araneus ventricosus
CACCAAAGATACTCCGTATTTTTGGTGAAATCCAGTCCTGAACCCGGTCCCCGGTCCGTAAGTCAGGCGACTGCGGCCTCATGCAGTAGGCAGTTCAATTTCATAGGAGAAATCAGAATGCTGATTTGAACTGTTTCTAACAACAATTGCTCAGTGCACCACTTTGGTAGTTTGTGCGCTTTATCATTTCATTCAATGAAGAGTCGGAGGTCCTACAATCCTTTTTTTCCTGCCGATGGAAATCTCGCCAAAGTGCTGGCAGAAACAATCAAAGTGTTATCTATTCAAATACCACCAAATTAAACTCTCTCTCTCTCTCTAAGATTCATGTCAAATCCTAGACAAATCTTAAACATTCATGGTTTCCCTTACGCCAATCGTTATGTTTATCATTATGTTTAAATCGAGTGAAACTGAATATATATTAAAAATGAGCGAGTGAACAACATAGAACTGCGAAACTTTGGCCAAGGATGCCATCATTGCTTATAAATGCTAAATTTTCGACAATTTAATACAGCGATGCAAATAATTTTAATAACTGTTTTTCCATTAAAAATAAATATGAAAGCATATGAAACTCTGAAATATTTTATATACATAAATAAATTATCAGTATAAAAAGAATTATGGTTGAATTCTAGTTTCATGTACACACTGAGTTTGACGCCAAAGTGTAACCCAAATAATCTAGCCAACTAGTTATGCTAGCAGTCCTTTGGTTAGATTGTTTAAAAATCTTTGTGTTGCTGAGTTGTATGCCTATTTCACGAATCTTAAAAGAAATGAAATATAATTAAAAGATAATTACCGATTTATATAATTTTTTTGGAATGTTATGATTTCTTATAATTAAAGATATTTTAGATCATGCTAAAAGCATTACGGCGGTATTTTCAAAGTGAACTTCTTTAAGAATAATGTTTTCCTTTTCCATCCGTTAATGAGTGATTTTCGGAATTTGTTATAATTAAAATCGTCTGCTCAATCTTCCTGAAATCGTTTGGCGGTATTTCTCAATTTTTCAGTTTAATTAAAATTGTTATTCATTCCGACGAAATCTTTTGCAATTTGCCGTTCTTCTTTTTCCGAATTTTTCATTTGAGTAATTAAAAAAAACTGATTCCTCACATTCAATGTACTAGCGAAGCTACTATGTTCCGGATGCGGCCTCTAGCGAAGCCGTAGGATGCTTTTTAAGTTTAAAAAATCTGTCCGGTGTCCACTTGAGTTGCCGGTACCAGCTTGTACACAAACCGGCTCAGCCGGGTTGCAGAAATTTCAAATTTTGAATTCGTAGCAGACTGATCAATTGAGCCATAAATGTTCAAAAAGCAGACTTCTTAAATAAACATATACTAACTAATAAAGCTTACAAAATATATTCCATACTAAAATTTAAAAAAAAAAACTTTTACTTTAATCTATTAATCTTTAACTACAACCGCTTCATTTGAATGTTTACCATAGCGGCCATCTTGCTTGGCGACTTGGCAGTCTTGGCGCAATGAAGTGTCTACATTAAACTAGAATTTTACCAAAATTATTATGAGTTAAGAACAAACATTCATCAAAAATAAAAGAAATTTTATCAATATGTAAGTTTTATTAATATTTAATGTTTACAATATTCACATGATGGAATGAAGACATTTTCATTGATATAAAAAATATATATAATTTTAAATAAGATAAAATAAGTTATTTTAAGAAAAAATATTTTCGACACATATGAATGAAAGTACGATTTATAGACTATTTGCATATTAACTGTTCTTTCATAGTATTGGTCCATTAAAAATTTAAATGAAATTTTATATTTAATCCTACCAGTTCTAAGAGAGAAACATACTCGTTGGTTAAGTTCATCAAGCTTGCGTAATCATCTTCGTCTTGTATGTACGAAATATCTATTACCACTTTCTCAAGAGATTCAGGACGGTTTTCCTGCCAAGATTCCATCAAGGGATCTATATCATCTGCGCGAATATTGAACAATTCCAAGTATTTCAGTTTCTTATAAGCCTGGAGAAATGAGGTAAAAGTGAAATCTAAGTCTTGGATAGGCAAAATCCACTCTAAACGTAATGCAATCAGATGGTCGTTGATCTTGCATGCAAGAAGATGGTCAAATAAAACATCATATTCTATTCGCATGTGATAAGCATAGTTTGTGTAATCGAGCCGCGTAATTGGAATACATGGCGCAATTAACAATTCCAACTCTCTCCGTGATGATGAATGAGTTGTGAAATTCAATTCAACTTGCAAATCCGTATATAGTTGTTTCAGAAACAGCCAATCGGTTGATGTCAACCCTCGAAAGCACTCTATATCTATGGAATCACCGTCGTAATTCAAGATTATCTTCGAAAGTACACGTGTTTCACAATTTTTAGAAGTTTTGGTGACTTCAGAATGGCGTGGGAACGTGTTCTCAAAAATAAATAAATAATCAGTTTCAAGACTTTTTAAGTGTGGGAGGTCTAGCAGCATAGTTAGATTTTGCTCAGCAGTTGAGTCCTGTTCCTTATTCTTGGGCTCAGAGGGAACGAATCCTCGAATAACAAGATGATTTAGGGAATCCCTGCTGCTTTGAGTTAGATTTTTCAGAATCTCGACACCTTCTTGGTATCCAAAGAAGCACTGATCAAACTCCACTCTTTTCAGATAATGCTGCGATCCAAGAAAGCTGATAATGGCTCTAATTACATCTCCATATGTGCGAGTGTCCGTATCCGCAAATAACCATACAAAATCTCGGAACTTGACTGAGATAAGTTTCCAGTTGCTGGTCAAGATCTCTAAAAATAGTTTAAATTGTTGACACAAAGTATAAATCAAATGATTATTCATAATTATATCGTAATGTATTTCTACATGTTGGAACATGATGCTGTATTTCCGCACAATTTTAATCACAAGGCAGGTATCCATTGATAACTGCGAGTCTATCAAAGAAAATCTGAAAGTCTTCAACACAGATGGTGAACCGTACCCTTCAAACCACTTGTGACACACCAGTGACATATTAACGGCTTAGGAAAGAGTAAATTCTTTGTAATGGAAGAGAAATTAACTCGTACCAATGCCCATGTTTCTCGCATTCTTCTGTTTTGGTTCAAACTAACGAATCCGCAGTTTCACAGCCAGTTCTTCCGTTATATATTGCATTTCTGCAGAGTTAATTCCATTAACTTTTTCCCATGTGTTCAGTCCATCTATTCTAATAGAATGACGCGGTAATCTTATAGCAGAAATGTGAAAAAAATGTTTTTATCGAAGAAATCTTTCTGCCTGATTTGGAAAAGACGATGTTCCATATTATGCCACTCAGAATTTAACTTTAATTCTCGTGCAGTAAATTAAAAAACACAAACTTTCTGGATATTTATTCTGGTTGTTAATATTGGTCTTAAATCTCTCAATTTTATGACTGTTAATGAACTTTGTGCCATCAGATTGTTGGTTAAGATAAGTAAATATGATGGTAGGTAGGGCAGAAAGTGGATCATTTATATTCGATGACACTGATAATTTTGATTAATTCAAGAGTGAAAATGCTTGATTGGATTAATTTCGATCAAAATATTTGGTTCGACTATTTAATCATTCGTTTTATAAAGCATATTTTATTATTATCATCTGCTGGGTTTTTGTTACTTTCTTTCCATTCAAAATATTATGTTTTGGATTGCTTAGTTTTGTTTGTTTATCTTAATTTTGTTATTTTTTTTTCCTTCTGAACCCTTAAAACTGCCGCCTCTGATTATCTCCATTACTAAATATTCGACGGACGAGAAGAAATTCCTTTTATAATGTTTCAGGTTGACATTTTCTCTCTTAGTGATCTCGGAAAAAATACTCATTCTCATCCTAAATCACTGCTCGTTCATGAGCATTAACAACAGCAACCATTCCCTACCTGCTTGACTCGGTCCTCACACCCCTTATGCAGGCTGGGTTGGAATGGGTTTTAAAACAGATAAACAAATAAACTACAGTAACCATTTTTTTAAAGTTTTCTTAAACAAATATTATCGCCAACTCTCATCTCCACTTTATGCCAGATCTAAATTTAAAATTATGACTACAGCAACCACGTTTCTTATTATTTGTCCTCGCTAAATGATCTCTCTAAGTATTTGTAAGAAAATTTTGAATATATAGCTTTAGTCGAATCCGTAATTTAATGAGAATCGTCGCATTATATGAATGAGCAGATTATATTACACTGAAATATATTACACCGAACTTTGTATGGATATTAAGGTGTATATAATATTCGCTTAAATATGGGTTTTTTTACTGTATTATGTGGTGAAAATTGAGGCAATTTAGCACTATTTCAATTTATAGATTTGCATATAAAAAATAAGCAACTGAATGCTTATTGCATGCCCAGTTTTATCATATACATAAACGAGCAGAAACAATTTGCCATGCCTGTCTTAAAAAGAAAAAAAACCCTTAGCATTTGGAAAACATAAAAGTGAAGAAATTTCCGACATGGAGAAAAAGCCAGTTAAAGTCTTCATTTGCGAATTTTTGTTATTGGCCATCGTAAATAAAAATCGATATAACTTCTGAAGAATTAAAGGCAAAAATTTGAAATTTACATACAATGAGTAGAAACATAAGAGAAAGGAAATAAAATAATAAAATGCCATTTTTTAGATAATGTCTCGCCTTAAAAAGTATATTATGCATTTATTTGTCAGTAATAAATTCAGTTAAGATCAACAGACTCAATGAAACCCTTTACTCGGGTTCCTGTTTAAGAAACCCTCCAATAGTTTTGCCAGCTCCTTAATATAAATTCTTTAATTTTATCTTTTTTGGAAGAGTAGGGTGCAGGAACATTAATTTTTTGCGCAGCAGATTTTATTTTGAATTGTGTTTTCACCAAATATTCAGGAATATTGATTTGACCGCATCAATCAGAAAGCGGCAACCGCTTCATTGCCTCAAATGGTCGGTTTGCTGCGAAATGTTTATGTTACATAAAAAGCAATAATAAAAAATTATTATGCTTCTTTGTTCGGTCATTTAAATAAAGAAATAAAGGGAAAACGACCTCACTTAGCGAAAAAAAGACTTCGCTATTAACTCTACTACATCCCTCCTATTTTCCCGATTTGGCACCTTTGGTTTACTCCTTTCCCCAAAGATGAAAAATGACTTGAAGAAAAGAAACCATTCTCGAGCGATGCCGAAATTAGTGCCTCCTTTGAAGGGTTGGACGAAATGAACTAAATGAATAAGAAAATTCGAGCATTGCTGGACGAAGTAAATGATCTAAAAGAAGACTTTGTTGAAAACTAAATGTTGTTTATCCGGAAATACTTATGATTTCTTTCTTTTTGCACGAACTTATCGAACTACCCTAGCAGTTTACCTCTGTCGTTCAGATTGGTAAGGATGATGGCGAAGCTCAAAAGAGAGGCAAGCATTTTTATTTTTTTAATTTTTTTAAACGAAACTTATGCGAACATGAGAAATTATAATTTCTAAATGATGATCCTTTGACTAAAAGAGGTATAAGCTTCAAGATTATACTTTCGTAATGTTTAACATCGCATTGCTCTGAAAGTGCAAATTTCCTACATTCACATTTGATTAAAATCCACTAGTGGACAGCGCTTCATCTCGCCAACGGATGCCAAGCCACCAATGTCAAAACGCCAGATGGTTGATAAAGTAAATGCCTGATGGGTGGAGTGGTTAGTACGCTAAACAAGCTGTAAAAAATAAGCTGTGAAAGTTCAAAAATAAAAAATATATATTTGAATTCTATGTTAAAAATGGCATTCGTTTAAAGTGCAAGCAGTTAGTACGCAATTATGACCGCTTCATTGCATTATTTACTTCAAGCGGTCTTTGCTTTTCAGCATTGGCGACATGGCATTTATTGGCGATATATCTAGTGAATCTGAAACGACTTTTGCGCTTTCAGCGACGATGTACCGAAATTTATGCGGAGATATCGCAAGGACATTGAAAATTGAATTCGGAAAGGTTCTTCCGATATTAATAGTATACCTTCAGGCCACTTGCTACTATACCACCACACTATACCTTCAGGCTACTCATTAATACATGAAAGAGGAAATGCCAGCCATTTGATAGAAAACAGCCTTAACACTTTCGGCATAGCTGCTATGTATACTATATAGTAAATTCTCACTGTTAACCAGTCGTGAAGCAGAACGTTTAGTAGCGTACTAACCAACCGTACAGGTTTTCAGTGTTCGATCTCGCATACATTTTATTTGCTTTTAATAGTTTTCGAAATAAACAATTTGTAAATGTTTTTGACTAAAATATAAATCATTTTTATGCATAAAATTACAGTTCATTCATACGATACTTGCATTAGAGGTAACATCTATTTTTATAAATTTAAATAATTATAAAATCTTCTTTAATGGTTTTAAATAATAAAAATAATTGTTACTATCATTAAAAAGTCATTAAATTTTTAAATCATTAGATTAAAACAGATACAAAGTCTCCGTTCTAATTTCTTTTTAGTTAACTCTTATTATAACCGATTTTGACCCTGGAAATACTGATGTTTTGAATACAAAGGCAGATGGTCCAAAATTTGAATTATTTTTTCCAACCGATCTCCTAAAATAACGTTGATGTTGTGAACAGTCGCCTTTCAATAATTGTGCAAAATGTCAAACATCTTTTTTCCTTTGCAGTGTTTTTATGATCATTATCAATCTGGTTATTTAAAACTAATAAATGTAGAAAGAACTTCTACGTTTTATAATAGAAAATACCTATAAAAAATTTTTCATGAGGAGAGTAATTATTTTTATATATAAAAAAATATTTCAAAGCCGATGAATGAGCCCCCAAGCTTCAACGACAGGAAAGATTTCACCTATTTTGATTTCATGTAAAAGATCATGACACCTTGATAAGTACGTCATCACTGGTCACCTGACAACCATCATCCTCCTTTTTCAAGAGAAACTGCAAAATCGATAATTCACTGTACGTTCCATACGAGAAAAACAGCTTGAAAGAGTTCTCCAGCTTGAGACACTTTACCATTTCAGCACTTTACAAGAACACAGCATTTCTATTATGAAAATTTAATCACAGAATATTGCGTCTTATTTTCTTCAATCAACACGGCCATGTGCCTCAACAATATTGTTACATAAAGTGTCCAGTGGGTGTAGGTGAATGCAGTCCAACAAACAGGATAAAAAAAATAAAGCTCATTATTTCACGAATATTCTAGGAAGACAAACATATCACAGGTATCAAAACGCGCTTTTATAAATTTACAACACAGGCAGAAAGGAGATCGCTAATAAATCTCAGGAAGAGCACTTTCAGTAGCGCTAAAATGTCTACCAGTTCACCAGCTTCTCTGCTGACCAAAGTCCAACTGAGTCACTCTTCGTTTGAGTATCTTGCTTTTATACCTTTTGCAACAGGAAGTGGTATCAGATGTTAATCTCTAGCAGGTTCCTAGCTTTCCAAACCTCATGAATTTTCAAGAAGATTCCTTTTTACCAAAGTCGACACATTTGTCACCAAGATGGTCGCGAAGCTAAACATGTCAGGGAAACAACTTTACAACTTCGTAAATAGTAGTTATTGTAGAACATGGAAACTGATTATTTAGGGCGGTAAAATCGTGTTGTATTTGTTGATCTCCAATCATTTCATCATGCAGAATTTCGTGAGAAAAGTGTACAAAATATCCGAAAACATATGGGCTTTTTTTCTTGTTTTATAGCCGGTTCCACTAATCTATGTAGTATTTAAGACTGAAAAAGTATTAGTCGCCAGCCGAGAAGTAGAGAATAGGCGAGGGCCAGTGACGGCCGGTGGGTGCCGCTAGAGCATATTATTTATCATTATTAACCCTCCTAGTGACAGAGACGTCTTTTGCCGTTTCTTAAGTTCAGTTCTAAAGCCAATAGTTCATACTGATACGCGTAATTTCTTAAACAACCATGTTTAAAGTATTCTTAAAATTTCAGATAATTAATTAAATACAAAAAGGATAAGTTCATTCAGTTTAAAAGCTATGTTTTCTATCCAGAAAGCTAAAAGATCAAAATAATCGGGTGCGTGGTAGGTAAAAGTTATATTTATAATTTTTAAACACTTAATAACTAAATGTGAGTACGCCAATTCTGATCGGTTTCCACACTGAAGGTCAGTTTAACTTGGAGTGGGCGGACTTGAGTTGGCTGTATAAGAAGATTGTGGGTTTGACACGAAATTTCGAAGAACATCTGCAGAATATGTGAACATGGTACACTTTTATTCTTGTGTCCGGCGTGTATTTGATCCAGCCGATAAAACAACGCCAGATTTCGAATCCAGACTTTATTTTACACACTGTACGATCTCCAAATTTGAACTTTTATATTGCTTTATCCGCGGTTAAAGATAGAGATAAGCTGCACTGATCAGCATAAATATTATCAAGTATTTACAAAATATTAACAAGGATATAACCTACCTTTGTTAAAAAATAATTAATTGGACACGAATTTAAACAGTCCTAACTTTAGTCTATCCGGTGCTTTTCTAACTCTGGTGCGTCGACAAAGAGCGAAAGCAGTAGGCACACTTCCTACTGTATTTGGATTCACTGTCGATGATTCGGATCTCTGTTCAGGAGTCATTGTATTGGATGGTTTAAGTTCTACTTGACGAGGTTCTACTTCGCCGGTAGGAGCAGGAAATACTAGAGGTAGCTCTGTATCTGAAGGAGAAATAGACGACACCTCTGGAATGCTTGGAAAACTTAAATCAAGTTCTGGTGAGCTCAGCGGGATATCACTTTCTATGGATCTCATTTGATCAATATGCTTATGACGAATTTTATTACCAACTTCTACTTGATAATTAAACCAGCCTTCTTTTAAAAGAGCACTGTACCGAACAACCATTTTCCGTCTGTATTTGGAAAAATCAAGTATGGCTACTTTATCTCCGACGTCAAATTGGCGCACTGTGGATCTCTCGATTTTCATATAGTGTTTCATTTGGGCGCAATAAATCTAGACATGTAGGGATATCACTGCCTAAAAACATAACAGGAGAGGGGTGGGTGATAGAATGTGGTGTTTCACGAAACTGCAATACAAAATTCTGCAATTTATAGTCTCTACTACCGAAATCAACTTTAGCTTGACGCATAGCATCTTTAAAAGTTTGTACAAATCTTTCAGCTTGTCCGTTAGAACTTGGAAAGTACGGACTTGTTTTAATATGATAAATGTCATTGTTATTAATAAATATTTGGAACTCATTAGAAATAAGGGATCTACCATTATCCGAAACTAAAGTTTTGGGTAAACCATACCTACGGAAGAGCGATCTTAATATTTCGATCGTTTTTCCACTATTGATAGCATTCATTGGAAATACTTCAGGCCACTTCGAATAATCATTTATAACAATGAAATGTATAGAATTCATGAATGGACCCGCAAAATCTATATGAATTCTTTCCCATGGTTTTGAAGGTTATTCCCAAGGTCGTACCATTGTTTTATGAGGGTTATTTGTATTTCTTTGTATATTTCGAACACTGAATACAATTTTTAGCTAAGGAGTCAATTTCTCGATCAACTCCTGGCCACCAAAAGTAGGAATTTGCTGAAACTTTCATCTTACAAATTCCAAAATGACTACAATGCAATTCCTTTAAAACCTACCTTCGATATTGTTTAGGAATTAAAACTTGATTCCCGTAAAAAATAATCCTTTTTGTGAAGTATAATCACCATCTTTACCAGGAAGTCTTAATCCTGTTATTGAATCTCCGTTAACAATTTCTCATATAATAGTTTAAGTTCCAAATCAACTTTCAATATTCTGGCTAAATTTCTAGCAGTTACTGGCATAGTCTCAATTTGACCAATTTCAAATACATCTGCTATAGCGGCTAGCGCATCAGAAGTTACTTTTAAAGGCATTCGCGATAAAGCACCTGCATTCCCATGTTTCTTAGTTTCCTGATACTTAATATTATAATCGAATCCACTTAGAAAAATTGCATAATGTAATAACCTAGTTGCATTCAAAACAGGTAAACCTTGTTTAGGTCTAAAAATATTAATTTACGGTTTACGGTCTGTTATCGATGTGCATTTTTTCCAAACAAATCTTGATAAAGTGGCTTAATTATTGATAAAGCCTCTTTGTCAATTTGACTATAATTACGGTCCGTTTTTGTTAAAGTCCTTTGTGCAAAAGCTATAGATCTCTCTATTCCATCATCACAAATCTGCGGAATTACAGCTCCAAGCCCGTATGGTGAAGCGTCCGTGGCGGTAACGACATGCAAGTTTGGATTTTAGGGAATCAAAACTTTATCAGAAAATGTTTCTTCCTTAACTTTTCGAAAAGTTCTCGAACATTAATTGGACCATTTAAATTTAACACCCTTTTTAAGCAATTGATTTAAAGAATGCAACATCGTTAAATTATTTAAAAATTTCGCATAAAAGTTAAACTCACCGTAGAAAAGATTTCTATTGTGTTACATTCGTAGGTTGAGGTGCATCTAATATAGCTCTTACTTTCTTTTCGGTCGGTTGTAACACATCTTTATCAATTAAATTACCACAGTATTCAAATTTATTGACCAAAAACTCGCATTTGTTTAAATTAACAAGTGAAAAATGGTACTGTAATCTTTTCAACACCTCACGCATTAGTTTATTATGAACATTAATTGTCGGACCAGTAATTTTATTGCCATCTAAATACATATCTACCCGAGGAATATTTTTAAAAGTCTGTTCCATAGTACGTTGGAAATACTAGGAGCCGTTTTAATACCAAACCATAATCTTTTATATTGGTATAGAATTTTTGTAGTATTTAATGTTAGATATTTTTGGTCTCTTTCATCTACCTACATATGTAAATATGCTGGAGACAGGTCAATTTTGGAAAAAATCTCCCCATCTGAAAGTTTAGCAAAAATATCCTCCATTCGAGGTAGTGGATAATCAATATCCTCCAACACAGGGTTTAGGGTTACTTTAAAATATGCACAAATTCTTACACTACCATCAGGTTTTATAACTGGGACAACTGGAGTAGCTCAATCACTTTTCTCTATGGGTTCTAAAATTCCCATGTCTACCAATGTCTTAATCTCAGTTTCAACTCGAGATTGGTTAGCAAAAGGAAAGTCCTCGGTTTGAAAAATTTAGGTTGATAGTTTTCTTTAACGCAAAGTCTGGCTTTAAAACCTTTAATTTTACCTATACCCCCTTTAAACACATCAAGATACTCCGAGTTTCGTCAGTTACTTGGCGTAAGTTTTTCTTAAATTTAGTTATGTAGTGGAGCTCTCTCCCTCCTCTCTCTCTCTCTCTCTCTCTCTCTCTCTCCGGCATGCCTCTTAAATTTGCATTTTTTACAGGTCATGTTCTTAACAGGACACGCATTAGCAAAATACAGAACAAAACGCCGTCTCTTACCCCCGCACTCGTGACCAGACCGGTCACTGAACGGTTTGATGGGCAAGACACGGAAATTTTATTTTAGAAAAAAGTAAAACAAAATAAACAAAAAAATAATATTTAAACACTATGTACAGCACAGTCATTTCCACTATTACACTATTAGTTCGTAATAGTCTTCTTTTCTGAAGGGGGTGGGGAATGTCCGCTTATTGAGCTTTTCAGTTCAGCTCGCAGGAAAGTTGAAGGCTAGGGATGCCGGAAAAAATCTCTGTTTTCGCACATGAATTTGAAAATCTCACGAATTTTATGCCTGTTAGCAAATTACAATAGGCTTTTACACTGGAAACAACTATTTCTAAAACGTTTTTCGAGAAACTACCCTAGATTCGCAACGAACTGCTTCAAATCTCACCATACAATCCCACTATTACGAGTTCTCGAAAGAGAACCCTAACGGTGCTTAAATAAGTATTTGAAAATTTTCCGTCAGTCAAAAGACGTCGGGATCTTATCACAGTAGATCCAATCTGAATTCAAATAGAGGGGCCGCGGTGGACTAGTGGTAAGGCCTCGGCCCTGGGGCCGGAGGGCCCCATGCCCGAGACCCGATTCCACCGAAGATCCGCCGTGTATGGGGCCTGTTGCACGCCAAATCATACGCAGTGGCCAAACGCCTTCCCGCCGGTGTGGCGCGGAAGCTTGGAGAGGGGGTGCCAGCCCAGGTGCCGTCCTCGTCATCTGACCGAGGTTCAAAATTACGAGGTCCGTCCCAAAATAGCCCTCCTGTTGCTTCAAAACGGGACGTTAATATATAACTAAACTAAACTAAACTGAATTCAAATTACCCTCCAAAATTCTGCACATTTAGACCAAAACTAAATTTAAACTTTGAGAAAACTCCGCTTTTTCTGAGAACTATATCCAAATCATAATAATCACCAAAAATCGTCCAAAGTTTTTGTTGTCAGGGCATTTTGAACTTGAAATTACCTTCATTTAGAATTAAATCCTGAAGTATCTTTAAGGAAAACGATACATGGTCACTGAGATAAAACCTCTTTTCTAACTTCCACGCCACACCAACGAAATTTTACAAATTACTCCAATAGTTTTAAACCTTTGCATTAAATGAAAATCGCTCCCCAAAATATTTTTAACCGTTTTGAACTCAAATAATGAAATTTTTATTATAATAAAATGGGGAAATTTCATTTAGATCTGCAGTACTGGATTTTGAAAATATCACGCAACAGGCAAAAAATTGTTACGAGGCTCATTCCCCTATCCTATATCGTAAAGTCACCTTCTGCTTAGCACTGTGATATACTTCGAATGGATTTTTAGCCACACCCCACCCAGTGTCTCGAATGGGCCGGCCCTTAGCCTAGCCGGTTTGACCAATTGCTCCAAATAGGGCCACAATGCACTCACTCTTATTCAAATTAAATTTATGTATGGTTTTGATTTCAGAAAATTATTTTTAGGATTTTTTTATGTTTTTAAATTCTCTTAAAAATTAATGCTATCCAATCTTATTCTTACATCTGCCCGACACTGTTTCAGAAGGCAACAGTCGTTGCAAAGTTTCCCTACTGTAATAAAAATAATAATAAAATTATAACAGCAGGGGTGAGATATATAGCATTACAAATAAGGCAGGCCGCTTTTAAGTGGGAGAGGGGGGACAGGCGTGTCTCTGACGTCACCCTCAGGCTGTATATCAAGGGAATGACAATTTTCTGTAGAAAGGACTTGGTATTATCGTTTCCCTTCTGTTAACAAGAGCATGCAGCAAGTTTACAAAACCGCGACAGCGTTGGACTGTCCTAAAATATTGGCAGTTTTTAATGACAGACAGCATCCAAGACTCTCATGAAGTGCTGATACACAAAAATGTAGATTTATTTTCAAGTAATAATACGATTATTATCAGTTAAAATAGCTCTTTAGTATTTTTTTCTTTTAGATTATTTAATAATGTCATTAATACTCCATTTTCTTCACATGCGTAGAATTAAACAAAAATAACAATAATTCATCAGAAGAATTTATAATAAAAAATAAAATATGATAGATTTAATTTGGTTGCTGGCCATTAACGCATTTTACATTTTTAAATCTAAGAAAACATCTACATTATTCTAAAATTGTTTTCCACAATAAGAGAGGAAATAATTATTTACATTCTTCAGAAATTAAATTAATCAAAATATACATATTAGAAAGGTCGAAAGATATACGAACAATTTTTGAATGAATTTAATTTCGTATATTAACTATAATCATAATATATATTACAAAAAAAAATTGTTTTTTTTTTATAAAAGTTTAATTGATTTGATATAAAAACCATTAAGCTGCTATTAGCTTAAAATTTTTAGTTTAGTTTAGATTAGTTACAATAATGTCCCATTTCGAAGCAACACAAGGCTTATTTTGAGACGGACACCGTCATTTGAACCATTTAAAGTTTTTAGAAGTAAACATGTGTTTAAAGTTTTCAGAAATGAACATACGTGTTTTTTATTCAGTTACTAACATTTATTACAGCCAATTAAATAACTTAAAATGTAAACATCTTAACTTTTTCTCTGTTGTAAAAGTTCAAGCCCAGTTTAAACTGAAAATGAAAAGATTTGGTGGGTTTGTTTTAATTCTTCTTTCCATTAATTTAATTTTGAATAACCAAACATTAATAAAAATTTCATCTTCTTTGCATTGTGCGGTTTTAATTTGTCCCCCTAACTCAAGCTCTGTGCTAAGGTTATGAAAGAGGGTCGTTTCTAGGCAGCTTTTAGAATTTTATACTGTACCTAGACCCACTCCCCCCAGGTCCAAGACCCTTCAACCTCGGCATATCCGGATTTCAACTAAGAAAATTATGGGAACCCTACCAGTAAGCAACCCCGAACGAGGCATTCCCTGCACCTCCGCTAAGCCTACGGCAACACGAGCAGTTATTCGCCGTTTTCACGCGGCGGCAATTTCCCTCAGCGGCCGTATCCAAACCGCGGCCGGCCACACGTGAGGTTTTTCTGACGCGAGCTCAGTCATTCTTTTCTGCTTTCTGGTGCAACAGAGTGGCGAATTCAAACAGTTGTTTTTCTGAAACTTTTGATACATTAGAAATGTATAAATAAAAGATTCATACCATTTATCTTGTACTTGAAAATTGAGAAAAGTGTTTGTAATTTCATTAGAGTTTTGGTTGTTTTTTCCCCTTCAACTAAAAAAAAATTTAAAGATAAATTATAGATTCTTAAATATTTCTTTAAAGTAAGAAGGTAATCGAAAGCATTCCTGCTTTAAATTGAAGAATATTAATTCCTTTTACCACCAACGCAATTTTTTTTCGAATTGGTATACAGAGTAATAAATGTGTCGCGTAGCTGTAAAGTGTCCATATCCAAATAAGAAAAGTTTTGAGAAAAGTGGATTTTCTGTCACATCTAGTCAAAATGAGATTTGAAAAATAAACTGCATGGCATTCGAAGCGTTTCAGCAATTACCAATTCATGAAGGTGAGATGTTAAGAGGGTCAAATGGACATAAAATCTTTGAAAAAACGTATTTTTGAAAAGTGGAGATGGTTACTTTTGCATCTACACGACATAAATAGATTATTTTAGTTATACTAACGTCTCGTTTTGAAGCATCAGGAGTACTATTTTGTGGCGTACTTCGTAATTTTGAACCGCGATCAGATGAAAAGGACAAAACAATAAATTTTTTAAGATAGTAATTATTAAAATTAGGTTGTAATTGGAAAAAGGTTAATAAGTACAATTATTTTAAATTATTTTATTTAAAAAGAAACAGAAAAATTTAAACATTTAATAAAAAAGCAATATAAAAGGACCAAAGATTGAGCTGAAGATGTGAAAATAAAATAAATGAAATTACCAATATTCCAACAGAATTATTCACATGTGTGTTATAAAACTGGTAAAAAAACTATGGAAGTTCAAGAATCATAAGCTCACTATCCCAGTAGTATTCCTTGATGTGTTTATTTTGAATATGAAAAAAATGTAGAACAGAACACAACAGGGCCAGATTAAATCCTGTATTAGACATTAGGCAAATCAATTTACGGGCCCTCCCCCTTCCATAACTACCAAAGTCAGATTTTTTTATTGATTTTAATTTAATATCTATATAAGCAGTTTTTATATAAATACAGTTTTGAAAATTTTATACGACATTTAATTGCTGGTCAGCTTCAAGAAAGTTAGTTTCATTATCTCGCGTTAAAAAAATTTAAATTTAAAAATCAATTTTTTAACAAAATGGTAAGAAAAGCAAGAAAATTTGTTTTATTATATTCGAAATACTCATATACAAAGTTTGACAGGGGTGTTGATACTCATGAGTCAATCCGTCAACTGTAAGAAAAAAGATTGAGCTGATATATCTTCAAGAGAAATTTAAAACATAAAAAATTGCTAAGAATAGTGTTTTGATATTTAAGTAGTAATTAATTTTTATTTAATTACGTTCGAGTACATAAAGCCCTTGTAAACCAAATAAAATTACAAAAATTAACACCCTGAATATTCCGGAAAAAACTCCGATGCCTGAGGCTCCCGAAAGTTGCAGGTCCCCCTAGACAGTTGCCTACCTGATCATCCGACACTGGAACATATGACAATACCAACAGAAACCACCATAAGCAGCAAAGCGATTTATTTCCCCCGCCTGAAAAATAGACCCGAGCGCATCGTTCTGCGGCATCTGCGGGAATACATCCAGATAAAGGGAGAAAACGGCGCTAAAGTCACGCGTGTGGCCACCCCTGCTTTTTTACCGTATTGTCATTCTTGTGCGGTTAACCTTCAAGCAGCGACTGCTCGACGATTTGACGACGATTTATCTGCAGTACATTGGCCTCAAAAGGGGCCACCACCTGCATTTCTGAGCAGCAATAGACTTGAGGTGAACAATGAATATCCATGTAGTCAATAAGCTGTGCAAATTTAGGAGAGAGTGAAAAAAAAATATGGAGAAGAATTTAAAAAAGTAAGTCAAGAGAGTAATTAAAGAGATAAAAAAAGTAGAAGTGTTTTTATTTCAAAAAAGAGGTAAATTGAGGAAGAGAAATTTTATTTATTTATTTATACATTTATTTTAAGTTAAAAAAGGATTCAAGATGATGATTCTGGCGAAGCGCGATAAAGCGCGGGCTCGAACCTGGGTCCACAGCATGCGAAGCAGCACATAATCCAACTGAACCAAAACGAGTTGACAACTGACACGCTGGGAGTAAATAAAGACTGCTCGAAAACGCTCGTGTGACCGTATATAAGAGCAACATACCACACCCCTTCAACATTCAAATGAACCATGCCGTATTATGAAAGTCAGTGCAAGCTTGTGCCTGATCAGTGTCGATGTACAGCCTGCTGTGTGCTGAATCGTTTTTTAAGCGTTGAATGATTGCGAATATTTGATGCACGTAAGTAAATTTCAAATTATAAATTCGATATTGTATCATTTGTTGTGTAAATTTTATGAAATATTGGTGAACAAAGTTTGTATACAGTTTCAAGAGTATTTGCCAACCACGATGTGCAATAGTTGCACGTGCTTCGAATTTCAAATTGGAAAAAGAGGTTATGATATTGCTCGCTAAAATAACATTGTGCTTGTAAAATCATGCTCTATCGTTCTAGAACAACGATTACGTCACATTTTTAAATAAAAAAAACCTTTGCTAAAAATGAACGAATGCTGCTACAAAATTCGCAAGTGTAAAAAAGGCTTATAAATTTTTTTTTAATTACATGTTTTCTAAAATTTTGCCGTTAATTTCATAAATATCTAAAGTGTTTACTTTCTGAAATGCATCTTGCAGTATTTCTTTATTGCTATAGTTTGAATTTCTAGATCAGAAGTAGTTCACTGTTTTCTTTGAAAAATCGCATACAGCCCAATCGCGACAATTTTATGAATAGCTCTGTATTAGCGTTTATAAACCGTTTTGTATTTGATTGTTGATTTCACAAATCCCGCAAAAAAATTGTATTGCTTATTAGATGTGTAAATAGTTTTAATTACTAATTAAATAGCTTTTTCCCTTTATTTCTTTGGCAACTGTAGTGGAACTTGACTCAATCGAATTCTTCAGTAGATTGAATTTTTTTCTCTTGTTCTTTCAATTTTCTATATAAATCTTGTTCAATTCATATTATGTACCAGATGATAATCCGATGTTGCTCGGGATCCATATTTTAACATTTTTTTTTTCATATGCCCGCCTCTTTGATTCTTTTTTCTACAAATGCTGTCTCTAACTTCCCCAACAAATGTAAATCTCCTTTGAATCGTTTCTTCCCTAAGTTTGTAAATTATGACCTCAGTAATCGTAAATGAATAATTTTTAAAACCCTTAAATGAATACACTCGAGTTCATTTGGTGCATGAATATGTCCAGTCTTGAAAAGCAATAATAAATGGCCTTTTTAAAAATACTTTGAGAACCTTAAACTCTAATTGTACTTTGTATTATGTAATTTTTCTCTGCTAATAATAAAGAAGAATGCGTGTCTATGTTTTGGAGCTCTACTAAGCGAACCGCTCGAGCTAGAGCTACAAAATTTAACACAAATGTAGTTTGGAGGGTGGGAATGTGCAACTTGGATTCCTTTAACATTAATTAGAATTTTAATGAATTAAAAATAAGCGAAATACTTGCTTTTTTTATTCTAAACTAGTTGCCTTCGGCGGCCAGCTTGATCGCCACAAATAAACATTCAACTGAATCTCTTATGCATAACTTTATATTCATGGTTTACTTAACAAAGTAGTTTTAAAATTCAAATTGCTGTAGAGATTTAACCCGCGTTCTTTTCGTAACCTTGCACTTGTTCTGTTCCTTGTCTACGTTAACATGAACTACGCATTTGATTTCAACATTAAATTGGCGCGGCACATTTTACGTCCAGCAACATGCTGATTGGCTTAAAACACGCTTATAAAAAGAATTAAAACATAGCAACGATAATCTTTCAGTTTACTGCATTATTTCATTACATAATTACTATTTTGAGTACTTCCTTTTACAGGTTTCGCAGAAAAATTGATCATATAAAAGAAAGTAAAATCCAAAGGATATTTTCTAAGCTTTAAAAAATGGAAGAGAAACACGCAATTAAATATTTGTTTAAACAATGAAAGCGGTTTGAAATGCGTAGCAACAATGAAAAGTGTTGTAAATTATGCCAAAAAATATATTTATTAGGTTATTAAAATTAGAGAAACTCGTACGAAAACTTTATTGATATAATTGAAAAGATAAGTTTTTACCCTTTCAGATTGTTCTAAAATAATTTTTGTTCTGTAATAGTTTCGAAAGTAATTAAAGAAACACGCAAAAATTTCGCTTATTTTTTAATTAAATTTTCAAAAAAAAACTAGTCTCCGAGATGCACATTGCCATGCTTCTAAGAATATTCGTGCCAAATCTCGTTGCGTTCCAGTTCAGCATTCTGCCCTGCAGAGCGCCAACACGCAGACAGACACACATTCTCCTTTATTATTAGTAGAGATAATATTAATTCTTAATTACTTCTGAAAATATAACAGCCAAAAAGTAATTTTTCCACCATCTAAAAATGCAAAAAATTACATCTCCTATTATAACAATTAAGTTGCTGTATATCTTTTACTATAATTTTAACAATTTTTTAACAAAATATTTTGAGGCATAATTCACTACAATAATTATTGGTGCAATCAAATTCAAATCGTTTTCATAGTTTAAATAAATATTTATTTGCGTGTTTCTTTTCCAATGTTGAAAGCTAAGGAATTTGCTCTTTTTTATTTCATCACTTTTCCTGAGAAATCTGTAAACGAAATCCTTTAAGATAGTTAGTGCATATAATCTGTAAATACTTGCAGTACGCTGAAAGATGTATTAGTTATGGCTTTAATCGAGTTTAACATACTGATGGGCATAAAAAATGTCCAGCGCCGTTTTAATGTTGATATAAAACGCATATTTTGCATGAGGAATAAGAAAGTAAAGTTGGCGCCGACAACTTATAGTTAGAAGTTACATGACACATGCAGTTTTTTATACCATTAGAAACCTTCATGTAGACAATAAACTGAACATATCCAAAGCTACTGGAAAATCGGGTTAAATATCTATCAATTTAAAATGTAAAGTGACTTTGCTAAGGGAAACTTAAATATCAAATTATACATAAGAGATTCAATAGAAATTACAGTACCGGAGAGAAAAATGTTCGCCGAAGGTGGCTAGTTGAACAATAATTGCATTTAAAGTCATGTAACCTGTTTTTTTAACACGACTACATCACACCTATTGCAACAGTCCCTTCTTAAGTTACCCAACATGTGCTGTTTTCACTCAATCTAGATCTGCCATACTCGATTCACACAAATGCATTTTTTGATGGGAGAACGCCTTCCTCTGTGCACTCTTCGTCCATGTCCGAAATCACTTCGGCACATAATACTGGATTTTCAACATTTCAGACGGGCCTGACCGGAAGAGAACTCGAAACCCCGAAATTAATAAATAATTACATTCGAACTGTCATAGATGGGGCTACCATATACCGAAAGTCTCTATATATTGGTATTTAGTAATTTTTGGATTTCCAAGCGCAAAACGGTTTCTGTATATCGAATAACATTTCTGTTCAAACTATGCATACTTATTGCAGTCTAAAAGCTCCGCTGATTTCATTCATAGGAAATAATATATTAAATAAGAAAAAAATTGTTTCGCCAATTCCTAATGAGATAGAAATTTAAGGAAGAATTGGATTCGTTTAACAAAAGACAATAAACACTCGCCGGTGAGTCATTTGTCATTATTAGTTCTGTTTTACTTTTCCATCTCCTAACTTGGAACGGGATTTTTACTTTAAATTCAGTTTAGTTTTACATTTCTTATAGCGAGAATGGCTCCTAAACTAAATCTTTGAAGTGTGTGCAAAGAGACGTTCAGTTTCAAAATTGGAATTAGTTGCAACTTTCTCCATCCGGAACGGACTTGTAACATGCCGCCCTACTTTTAAAAGTTACAAAGAACA
The DNA here is from genome assembly GCA_013235015.1 of Araneus ventricosus. Classification (NCBI taxonomy): domain Eukaryota; kingdom Metazoa; phylum Arthropoda; class Arachnida; order Araneae; family Araneidae; genus Araneus; species Araneus ventricosus. The sequence goes on from BGPR01004047.1 coordinate 111,290, forward strand.
ATTAAACCTCGAAATATAAAAAAAATTCAGGAAAAAAACTTTTTATTAGTAACGTAATCGTGGTCTCATCCCTTAGATTTCTGCAGACAGGTTGCGAAAATCGGGCATCCACCACCAGTCTTTCTTTCACGTATCGACAATTTACCAACAAAAGGGAAAAAATACGAGTTATTTTAGTTATTTTTTATGTGCACAATGATGGAGCTAGTCTTATAGGAAAAAAAATTCAGCATGTCTGATTTTACTGCCCCTTTCGAAATGCCACCCCCTCTCGCAACGCTTCTGCGTAGAAAATGCAATGGGTAACCAAGACGCATCAAGAAAGTGCAAAATTTCAATAATTGTGGTGTCAATAATCCGGCAAAAATTGTTATTTGCACATTTAAATTAATATATTTTTGATATTTTAATGAACCTCTTGACTTTTGAAAATTAACTGTGCATGGTGTTTTTAGTAAAAAAATGAAATATTCGCAATAAGTGCTTATAAAATATTGAAATTTCGATGCATCGAATTTCAACTGTAATTTAAGATTAGATCTTTTTCCTAAAGTTAAAAAATAAAAAACTTGAATGTTGTATTGAAATCTATATCTATAAAACCGTTAAGTGGACGCAAAATCGGGCTGAATTTGTTAGTCGCAGTTTGGCAGAAGCTCGCAAGTTTGGTTTGTTTACATCGGCGTAAAGTCCGAGATAGCGATTTTTTTTTTTTGTTAAATAGTCTGAAGAAAAGTTTGAGTTTTGAAATTTCGATTAGGCAAATAAATAAATGTCTCCTTAAAATGTCCTTTATAGTTAAAAGGATGAAGAAAAGGCTATTTCCTGTATGTTACTCACATTCTCTGAGGTTTAAAAATAAGTGACTACCCAGAGAAAAATGTTGTACCTTTCTTGACTGAATTGTAACTGTAATGAGAGTCTGTAGGTTTCTAACTTGCGTATCTTTCACTTTTCAGACGAATTTGAGGAAATAGAATTTTATAGCTTTTTTCATTTCTAAAATCTTGTGTTTTGTGTTAACTAGCATTAGGAACATAAATTTCGCGTACACCTAACTGGGCCGCCGCGTAACCCCAAGTGAAAGCGCACCACAGGTTAGGAACCTCTGCTCTAGAAAACGAAACAAGTACAACTGTGGTTTGACAAGTTTCGCCAGCCTTTGGATCTTACCATGTTAAATCTTTTACCAAATTTCCCGAGTTATCCTTTCAAAATTAGAGTCCGTTGCATGTTTTTAATTCTAACCGAATAAATTAATTAAAAATTTTAATGCGAAAGCAGCTCTGTCCTTTTCATGTCCGCTGTTATTTTATGAGCTTTATTATGAGTGACAAACTATAATAATTGAATATTAATTTGCGCTGAACTTTTTTCTGTTTATTTTTTTGTTTTAATGATATGAAATGGGAAAGTGTAAGGACTTCACTTATATATTTTAAAACTTATTAAAAGAAGGAAAGAAAAATTTTGTGGTCAGGTGGAAAATTGCGTGGTGATGAATTCTGTGATGGCTGATTAGAAAGGTGATTTATGACTGTTTTGTAATCTATTTAATCTTTTTGGCTTTTATCATTTAAGAACTGTTTGATACTATTCGAAGTAGTATGAGAATAGAATCTAAATATATTTTTACATTTTATTATTCGCACGCGTTTATATCGGTACGAATTTGGAATTATTTTACAAATATATGAATTATATTTAGTATTTTAATAAGTTTTTATTTGTATTTTTAAAACAAAAATATTTGTTTTTGAACTTTGAAATGGTTTTGAATTGAATTGTTACTTTTAATTACGGATGTAACGAATAGCTATTTGGCCGAATACCGAATATTCGGCCAAATTTCAGAACGAATACCTGTTCTTTAAGAACATTTTTTTAAAACATTCAATCACAAAACTTATCCCGACCAACCAACGTCATTCAAAACATTGAAAGATGTGATCTGGGAACGTGTCTTTCATAGCAACAGAAATGCTGTTTAATGATATGAATCTTGTTGTGTTTGGTCAGAAAAGGCGCCACCCTCATACCCATGTTCATGTAATCTGCAACATCAGAATAGATAATGATACATTGAACATTTATAAGCTGTTACTCAGGCGAACCTCGTATCCTATATATAGCGTGGCTTTACCATTTGCAAAGCCGTATGGTAGTATGGACTTTATATTTGCCTGCCAGGATTTTCTAGTTTAATGAAAAATATTCCAGTTTCTTTTGCGAAGTAGTATTCCCTGACTTCTTGTTCACCCTGTTTTTGAACTTTTCTTCTGTATTGTGACAATTTTCGAAATAAATTTCAAACTAATTATTTTTTGTATTCAAACTAAAAAATTCTAGAATAATAAAGCATTTCTCAAACTTCCTAAGGATTTCATTGAAACAAACTGAGACTTCAGGAGTTTTTATATATTTTTGTATAAATCTAAATATTACGAATTTGAAATAAATCAATTAAAGAAACCCTAAATTAAGTTTGATTTTCAGTAGCTCAGAGTGTTTAAGTGCATTAATTATTTTATGTTGTTTAGATTTCGAATCTGCATTGTAAGGAGCCTTGATGAATGGTGTAACTTCAAAGTGTGCCCTGACAACGTGAACGGTGACGGATTCAACACATATTTCCGACGGAGAGCGACGACAATAAGGATCCGAGATTATTCCAAAATCACACATCTAGGCAGTAACACACGACATACCTTGGACGGAATCTAACTCAACAAAACAGTAAAGAATAATTTCTTCATTAGCTGTGTTATGAACCTTTGATTTTTGCTGAATTCTTATTGATTATTAATATACATTGATGAGTATGTTTTACCTATACTCTAAAGAGCCATTTCATGCAAATTATTGAAGAAGTAAAGCATATATACAGCAATAAAATTTAAACATCTTCTGATTCATCCAGTGGAAAAACTTCATAAGAACGATATACGTAGAAATGCTTTTAGATTGGATGTCTTAAAAATTTCATTCGCAAACTAGAACTTAAGTAAAATTTCTTAATTCTCTGTTATAAACTAAAGTATTTTCAGAACGAATTTAAAAAAAACCATTTTCTTATATTTTACAACATGGAGAAACCGTTCGCTTGTGACTTTTGTAGTAAAGTATTTTCTCTGAAACATCATTTAAAGAGACATTTCAATATGCATACAAAAGAAAAGTCCTTTGTATGTGGTTTTTGTAATAAAGTTTTTTTTCGGGCAGAGAGTTTAAAATCACATTTAATGACGCATACAAAAGAGAAACCGTATGCATGCGACTATTGTAATAAAGCTTTTACTCGGAATCATCATTTAAAGAGACATTTAATGACGCATACAAAAGAGAAACCGTATGCATGCGACATCTGCTGTAAAGCATTTATTTCTAAAATTAATTTAAAATCACATTTACGGACGCATACAAAAGAAAAACCATATGCGTGCGACATTTGTAGTAAAGCCTTCTCTCATAAGAAAAGTTTAAAAACACATTTACTGAAGCATACAAAAGAGATTCCTTACACATGCGACATCTGCAGTAAGGCATTTTTTTATAAAAATAATTTAAAAACTCACTTAAGAATTCATATAAAAGAGAAACCATATCCATGCAAAATTTGCAGGAAAACTTTTTGTCAGAAACAAGCATTGAAAACGCATTTACGAACGCATACAAAAGAGAAACCGTATGCATGCGACATTTGCAGTAAAACATACGCTCACAATATAAGTTTAAAGTTACATTTTTTGACGCATAAAAAAGAGAAACCATAAGTTAAAAGGCACACAACAGAAATAATGCGTAGGATTATAGAAATAACTGAGCACGCATTAGCAAAGAAGACAGTAAGAAAAGGATTTTTTGTGCCTGTTTTTTAAATTTTTATTTCTTTAGATTTGCTTCAAATTTCTATCAAAGATCAGCCAGAGCAAGTAACAAAAATAGCTTGAAAAGGCATTGGCATATAAGCTAACATAACTAAGTGTTCAAAAATGAAACAAACTCGATATGAAGTTGCGGCAGCAGCAAATAATTAAAATAATAATAATAAATTTTGAATTTTATTTGATTGGAAAGAATAGGGAATGAATATATGTTGCTGTTCTAAGCTCAACTAACTAAAATATCTCTTTTTCGGGAATAAATGAATAAATAAATTAGCAATGTTTTGAAAATAAACGTGTAAATTGAACTACTTTCACTTTATTGCAAATTTGGAATGCAGGGGGCACGAAGATCTAAAAATTTTAAAGACTGAATAATTTTCTCTCATTTAAATATTATAAGTATTACTTAATTATTATAAAAAGTAAAAACTGTTAAATTTTGCCTTTTTTTACATTTAACAATCCTGACAGTGTAAAAAAATTATCAGCTGAATAATTAGTTGATAATATGTATCAGACAAAATAGAGTAACATTCAATATGCTCTTTATACCATTGTTTTATAATAATGTTTAATACCTATACATGATATGATGTATATTCAGATATGCGCAAATAAATGTTAATTTAACTCATTGTGTGTTGTATATGAATCGTGTATTTTCAAAAAATCACAGATAGTAACTACTCTGTAAAACAATGGTTTTTGAAAATATTCTGAAGGAGTTCGCTGAAATTGATATTTTAAAACTTGTATGTTTATTGGATTCTTTAATTAAGTATACATGTTTGGAAATGTGAAAAAAAAAACATTTTGAAATTGAGTGAGAAAGTTGTTTACATAGGAAAAATTATTACCCTGCTATCCAAATTTATTAAATATTAAACCTATTATAGTGCAGTGTTTTAGATGATTTTAATTATTGATTTAAATAAATAAGCTATACAGCATTCATATTAAATTTTAAAATATAGTTATGTTTTAATTATTTGTGCCTCTATAATCTTTTAGAATGTTCATTATTTTTTAGAGCATTGCTAATTTGCTATATGTAGCATATATAATTCAAATAAAGTGTAACAATAAAATTCTTTTTTTCATCTCTCATAAAGTACTGAATTTATAAGACAAATGTGACCACAAAATGGTGATTGTAATTTTTGTTCATAATTTGTTGAAATGCTTATATGTAATGTTTTTGTTTTTACATCTCTATTTTGTTATTTATTGACTTTTGGCCAGTTCATTTTTTTCTGTAAAAATTTAAACATCAATCTTGCAATAAAGTTTTAATGAAATATGTGTGTTTTTTTATCTCAAAAATGTGTGCAAGTTCTCTTAACCACAAATGTGATAAATAGCTTTAAGTTTCCAAAATTAAGTCTATTTATTTTGTCTTGCAAAATTTAGATGCCTCATCAAGTGGTAAAGTAAATTTTGATGATGAATTCTTTGTACCTTTTTGATTAACTGCAGTTCTGAATAATATAATCTACGTATTTGTATTGATATTCACAAATATGTATGTAATAATGTTTATGAAAATGTTTATTCCATTTGTATAATTCAACGTTCAATTATTTTTTGAATGTTTAATTACTTCAGTTAAATTATAGTACTTATGAATGCGTTTTAAAAGTTTAATGGGTTTTTATGTAAACAATCCATCTGTAATTACATAAGATTTTATAAAATAACTTCATACCATGTTGAAGTGCCAGATTTGAATTTCATTTCCATGAACATGCAATTTACAACAGATATCTCTGCTAATGGGTAATTTTTATATATAATTGATATATAAAGAACATCAAAACTACAATTATACCATGCATACTTATGATTTTTCTTCGAATTCTATGTGATGCTTTTCTTTTTGCTCTACAATAGTTATGACTAAACATTCTTACAGTACTGTTTGCCTGTGAACTATTTTACATTACTATGGATGCATTACACAGAATAGGAGTAATTGTGCTGCAAACCTTTGCTTTCAACATCAATTATTTTCATTCAGTTGGATGGCAACACACACTTCATCAGTCGCCTGCAGCAGGTTGCCAATTGAGAATTGTGAAATAAGGCCAAACTTTGATTTATTAATTGAACTAATGTTTTACTGAACTGTCATTACAAAAGTTTTCTGTCATGAAATAAATTTAATGGCAATAACATATGTACAATATCTATTAAAGAAAAAAAATTATTCGAACCTCTATTTAAAATTATCTCTGCAAGTTACTACTCGCTTTTCAATGAAGAAATGTTCTTGGGGATAACAATCTTTTGTTGCTACAAATCCAAGCAATATACCTTCGGTTACTCAATTCTTGCCAATGGTAAATGATATGGCACTAATGAAAAGTATCAACTTGAATGAAATATAGTTTTTATGAGCTATATGATTTTTCAATTTGATTTCAATATATAAAAAATGATTTTATACATAATTATCATAAATGGATAAAAAGTAAAATGTTTTTGTAAATAAAGTTGATTCCAAAGCCACAATCAATGTTTTAGAGTTTCCTCAGAAAAAAATTGAAAAAAATGCATTCTTCTTAGTTTCAATATTAATAACTTTATTTGGTTAATTCCGAAATCCAGAAAATTGCATCTTTTTAAATACTTCTTTGAAAGTTTCTTCTTTATCCACATATAATTAATACGGAAAATCTCTAGACGATTGTTAGGTTTAATATTAAAACTCTTGCTGTCTAAATGGCGAGGTAGGCATTTATTATATACCAAAAATACAGAAGCAGCCTTTTATTAATGAATTATTGAAAATGATCTACTTTATTTTCCTCTCTCTCAAATAAATAATAATCATCATCCTTTAACATTTTCTAGAAGTTGCTAAAAGCCGCTTCTCATTAAACTTTCACGAAGGTGAAAAAATGAAGTTGATTTTAGTCTTTATATTTGAAAGCATTGGGGGAAAAAGGATGATTTTTTTCTTTATGGGAGAAAGTCATCTGAATACCTTGAAACTTAGTCATTGAATTGAGGTACCATTCTTTTCACAAATTGCTGCTCTACTTTGTTTGCATTATATACTTTATAATTATAAAGTAAATAAAATTGTATAAATATTTTAAAACGATGCAATCTTTCTTCAACGAGTCGGAAGGGACGCTGCATCCATTTTTAGAATGTTCTGATTAGATATGCAATGCTCGTTTGTTGCGGATTAGGCCTATTTTCTGAGGATATTTCTTTCCTCAACTCGGAATGTAACAACCCATGGCAGCCTACGTGGCATGAGGTAATGGACTGCAAATGAGGAAAAGCAGGCATTATAGCCACTCCAAGGCTGGAGATGCATCTGTCGTAAGGAAACTACAGATGCATTTTCAGATACAGATTTCTCCCCCTCTCTTTAATTAGTAAAAGAGAGGGATAAGCAATGCACAGTTGTTTAATTAAAATCGATAGCGAAAATTAATTATTGTTCATGAGAATAAGTGCTAATCACTTTTGCTAAGGCTCAATTGGTACTCTTATGACTATTAGAAGTCTGGCGGTTTTATGTTTTTGAGGTGACTATTGAGGGTTGATTTGGGGGGGGGGACAAAACACAAGAAATATGGAAAAATAAAATAAAGTAATGAAATAAATGAGAAGTGAAATTGAATAGAATTCCTTGAAACTGAGATTTATGAGCAAGTTGCTGATTTCATTCAGCATTTTTAGGTCAGAAATATCAACTGAATGAAAACTTGAATATAGTCCAATCGCCACTCTGGTCTAGGAGGAAGAGACCGTTTTGAATGTGCTCGTCTATTGACTTTATTTTTAAATAATCAGTACGAATGAAAGACTCCATTTCTGATTAAATAAGGTATATTTGGTATAGTACGAAGGGTTCTGTTTTGCACGATTTGCGGTTTCTCCCAGTTATATCCCCAATGGGGCAATTGGTTAGCGAGCGATAGTTATACGGCAATTTCTGCCAGTTGATTTCAGCTGTAAGAACCCAAATTGGTGCAACGTACATCAAGATACGTCTGATAACCAGTCTATATAGCGAGTCAACGACGTCTAACTTATATTTATTTCTGCGGGCTTTGTGAAGGTTGGTAGAGTACTTATAACTAAACTGATAGAGCAAATTTCGGAGGTTCGGTACTCAGGGTTCAAAAAGATATTTGATTTTTTTTGGAAAAGAAATTGGTTTATTATGTTATCTCTTTAGTTTTTCTGTAATTTTCATTTCTTATTTTTAAAGCTTGCATGAAAAGCGACGAACTTCCAGAAAAATTTCCCTTTCCCTATAAAAGACGCGCGTTCGTGGTTTCCGTATGTGCGCTCACTGAAATGAATACCCTTCTAAGCGAATAAACTCATGGAATGAATGAATCTGGTTTATTTTCTGTTTAAGAACTGAAAGGAGAGTAGAATATATTTTATAAGTTCTTTAACATTACAGGCATTTACTTATATTCTGTTATCAATTATGTAAAAGTATTTCCTTTTATGCCTTTTCCCCTTGCTTATTAGGACGACAAATATTTAAACTGAATTCTGCATTCGAAAAACGGTATCGATGAGGTTGCTTTCTGTCAAAACAAATGACCATTTGTTTTATTTAATATATCTCGTAGCAGGCAGTAGATGGCAGCACCATTGAAACAATAATTGATTCTGAAGTGCAAGTATGTGGAAGTTTAGATGCGCAGATAAAAATATATTTTAAAATTTCTTAAAAATACAGGTTAAATGCATAATTTCAATTTTTAAAAAATTTGAAAATATAACTAGAGAAACTGTGTAGGTAATTCCTTGGCCCAGAGACAGAAAACAATATTTTAAAGGAAATAGTTTTCGTCAGCAATATTACGAAGTTCCTTATAGGTTAACTGTAGAGTAGATGGATAAAAATTATAACATTTAGAAATTCGAGCTATGTAGAACGATTCACCATGAAAATAAATTTTTATGATAAATATTTTTAAATTTAAAATTCTTATTAAATATTTCTTCATTCTCTCAGAAATATCATCTTTGGCAATTTGTATTCATGAGTCATTTAAAGACTTTTTTTGTTTATGCTATTGAAAATTATCACCTTTGAAAGCAAATAAATGAATGTTTGACGAAACTTTTCGATCGCAAACTGACACTTAGAGCTTAATATTAGGTAAATTCAATGTTATTGTTCTAAGAACAGTTAATAAAAATTATAAATAAATTCAAAAATATTCATACCGGAACGCATAGTTCATTCTTTAATTACAGAAGAAAGATTTCTTTTTGATTGAAATGTGGATACCCTATCTAGACAGAAAACAACATACATTTATATATATATATATATAATATATATAATTAATAGGTGGCATTATTTCTTTTTATTAGATTCATCGAATAGGATTCAACAGAAGTGCAGGTTTAACACTAAGAAACACTGGAAATAATTTTTCTCAACTATGCTCTGTTGTTACATCTTTTTTTTGTAACAGCGCTTTATTGTTACACTGTTTTAACAATACTGTATATTGTTTCAATTGCACTGTATTGCTAACATTAAGAAACATTTTCATTAGTGTTGTTGATTTCGCTTAAATTTGTGATTGCGATATTTTGTACTGAATTCATTGGCATCCTTAAATTTATATCCATGAAAAAAACAACCGTTATCATGACTATGAAAGCAGTTGCTTGGTTAAAGACCAGTTTGTAAGTATTCTTATTCCTACTGAATTTCAGTCAAATAAAATAGAGCTCAAAATATATCTTATTCTCATTCGGTAGTTTCTACTGATTTTAAACCTCGATAATTTAATGGCAGTTTCAACTACTTTTAACTTCAATATTTAGCCTAGT
>BGPR01004048.1:0-49362 GCA_013235015.1 Araneus ventricosus
GGTTTGCGTGCGGGTGAGGCTTGTGGCCTTTATGCACTCTCTCGTAAAACTAGAGCTGATTTTCTACTGGTGATAACTTTGCGATTTCAATTTATTATTTAAACGTCCAATTATGAAACTTCTGAGGATTAATTTGTGATGCATCTCGTAATTCTGATCCATCCTCATATGGCAGAGACGGTGTCAGAATCGGCATTCCGTTTCTGATTTTCTTGGATACCTCAACATGAGGACGTCTGACCATCGACGGTAGATTAAATTTGCATCACGCCCACTGCAGGGAGGATATTCAGTGCAATCGGCTCTGTAACACACGAAATTCAGATCTCGGAACGAAATCGACAGATTTTTACATTGAACATTCATTTCTTAAGACAAACATTTTTATGACTTATTGACGTATTGATATATAAAATTGATATAAAAAAGTAACATTTCAAGCCAAAAAGGAAAGTTTGTCATTAACGAAGATCAGAATATTTGCTTGAAGATAAATAGCGCTGCTTTAGTACCCCAAATGCGCGATCGTTTCTCTGATAAATTTTGTGATTATGTTGATGGACTTCTGAAAAAATTAAAATTTATATAAGATCTCAATCGCAAAAGAAAGACAATTCAATCCTATATGCTTTCCATAGAAAAATATGAGGACTTACATTTATGACAGATTACAAATAAGTTTAATGAAATTGAAGCAAAGAAAATAAAGTTAAATAATTTTTGCATATTCCGTATTATCTTGTGCTCTGCGTATTTTCAGCACAACGTGTCCTCTGAGTCAGTCTAGTTGTGCGCTTTTATTTCTTTTCTCACGAATAGTTTCTCATGCAAAATGATTCATTTCTGAGTTTCCATTTAGTTGTGTGTTCTAATTCTTTAACGTACGAAAAGTATCGAATGAAGCGCGATTTCCTTTTCTGTGCCGCTACTCAAGAATTCCTTTCTTGTGCAAATGGTCAGTTAGAGGATAAGAGAATATTTGCATGCTTGAAGTTAAACAGCGCTGCTTCCATTTACACAAATACGGAATCCTTTCGCTGATAAATTTTTCGAATCCTGATGATGGAGGTTTGAACTAATTAAAGTTTATTTAGGATCCCCAAAGACAAAAGTAAGACGATTCAACCCTACATGCTTTCTGTAGAAAATTATGAAGACTTCAATTTATGCGAGATTACAAATAAATTGGATGAAATTAAAGGAAGGAAAATAAAGTTAAATACATTTTGTACACAGCATATTTTGAGCACTACGTGTTCGCTGAGCCAGTCTAGTTGTTTGTTTCAATTTATTTTCTCACGAATATTTTCTGATGAAACGATTGCATTTTCTAAGTCGCTACTCACGAATTCCTTTATTGTGCATAATGAGAGTAAAAGAATAGAATAGGACAAAAGAAATATTGCAGAAGATGTTTGGCAGTGAATTGCGCTTCCCTTCGGTATTTCTGCGTTTCCAGTGGGCTTCGAAAGAGCAAATGATCTCAGCATCTCACCACAATCCCACTGGTGCTTTAAATTCATGCTGTATATGTGCGTTTGTATGTGTTACGGGTTCCGGAATGTTTTCCTCGGTAAAATACGAATCAGATGACTTTACGGAGCTGGTGTGTGTCATAATGTTATTACACTTTCGTATTTCTAAAGCTTGAGTAGATAATTGATCTAGCGAAGCTTGGTACTGTCTTGAAGAGAACGTTTTGTATTTCGTCTGTTGGTCTGTAACAATTTTTGGTACGTGACATTGTATGATTTTCTTCAAATATAGTATGGACGTTCATTGAAGCCATTTAAAACAACGTTTGCCAGAAGATGTTAATTTTTTAAGGTATCCGACTGCGTTCGGAGACATTTTTTTGAAAAATAACTTATATATATATATTAATGTTATTTTTCAACTGCATATGTTTTAAAACTCTGCAAATATTGTAAAATTAAGCTTTCAAAATAATATTTTTTTAAAAAAACTGAGATATTTAAAGAAAAATGACTAAAATATTTGCCTTACGCTAAACGTCGTAGACAAAATCAAATTCTAAATATACATAAATCCTTGTAGGTGTCCATTTTTATGACAGTTATCTGTGTTATGCTCTAAAATATTTCTTGTACTTCAAACTATTTTTGAGATATAGCTGAACATAGTTATAAACTAGTAATTTTTCATAAAAAATGCTTTTTGTTTAGACTTAAACACTTAAAAATATTAATTGATTTTAAAATTGACCTTAGTTTTTAGAGGAAAACATCAAGCATATTACAGAAAACAATCTCAGAAAATTTCATATCAATACTTAAATAACGTTTTGAGAAATCAATGTTACGGTCGACAGTTTTCCTCAAAAATATCATTTCTCAGAAAACACATTTAAAGTTTTCATGCAACTTTAAATAATGCTTAAACTTTATGAAAGGCATTAAAACTCCTCAAGTGTGTAGGTGGTAACTTCCTTAACATCAAATTTGAATTTTTACTTCTTTTGCTGGCTCTTCTTTTTTTTTCTGGACAGTTTTACAAATGGTTCAGAATTACTCGTTGAGTCGACATTTCTCATACTGTCGAGCCTCCAATAATTCAACTATGTTCAGAGACATTTTTTAAAAAATTAACTTTAAAATATTTTTAAAATGTTATTTTTAAACTGCATATGTTTCAAAACTATAAAATATCATAAAATTAAGCTTTTAAAATATTATTTTTAAAAAAACTGAGAAATTTGAAAAAAAATTACTAAAAAAATTTGCCTTACGCTAACAGCTGTATAAAACATTGTATTCTAAATATACATAAATCCTCATAGGAAAACATTTTTATGACATATATATTTGTTACGCTCTAAAATACTTCTTGTAATTCAAACTCGTTTTGAGATATAGCTGAACAAAATTACTACACTTGTAATTTATCATAAAAATGCTTTTTGTTTACATATAAACGCTTAAAAACATTAATTAATTTTAATATGGACCTTGGTTCTTAGAGGAAAACATTAAGCATATAACAAAAAACAAAATCATAAAATTTTATATTAATATTTGAATAACTATATGAGAAATCATTGTTACAGTCAACAGTTTTCTTCAAAAATTTCATCTCTCAATAAAGTTAAAGTTCTAATGCAACACAAAAGTTTATAGTTTTTGGAAGGCATTAAAATTCCCCAGGTTTATACGTGGTACCTTCCTTAGCCTCAAATTTTAAAATTTTACTTTTTTCGCTGGCTCTCCTTTTTTCGTAGACTGTTTCACGGATGGTTTAGAATGTCTCGTTGAGTCAACAACCCTCGTATTGTCAAGGCTCCAAAAAAACATCTTTACATCAGGTCCTGTCAACACACCTAATTTTTTAAAAGCAGGTAGTAAACCAGCAAAACCAGTATTAAAAAGAATGATGGCAATATTAGTTCCCAGTCGGAGTGTTTGTAACTCAACAAAAGTCTTTTTTGGAACAATGCTCCACACAACATTATTAAAACTTTCGTTACAATTCTGAGTTTTGCCATGCAGACACTTTTTCAACAGTTTCTGATCACAAAGATCCATGTAAGTTTTTTATAGTGTTTACGACAAAATTAGATAGAGCTGGAGACTTTTTAACAAATTTAATTCCAGCAAATTTTGCCTTCTGGAATTTGCACCAGCTGTTTGTCGAGTTGTGCATTGTCGATGCATCTCTTTGTTTTTATCAGAGCAGCAATGAAAAAATGCTGCTATTACTGCACTTTGCATTTCTACTAGGTTCCTAACATTGCTTGGAATTGCAATTCTATAGTAATTCTGCAATTTGTCGATGAATTTGTCGGTGAGCTTCCCTTTTCCACCAAGACCCTTTTCGGTCTTTTTTTAATTTTCGTAGACGTGATCCAACCCTTTTCTGTACGTGCCCAATGCACTCTAACTTTTCAACAGAATTATTACCATAAATGTTTTTTACTTCTTCAAATCCCTTCGAATCACCATAGTACTGGCTGTACTGCAATTTACGTAAACGCTTCGATCGTTCGAACATCCTATAGACACCTACAAGCTCCATATTGCCAGAACTACCAACATAGTTAGAACATTCGTCGTTCTCCTTATTTTTATATCTCACATTGTCATTTGTTTTGCACGTACGACAATAATGGGGCATGATTTCAGCATCTAAAGCCTTTCCAGTGTCAATAGAAATGATTGTAGTACAGCCATTTAGAGACGAATAACCACGCCGCTGCCATGTTCCATTAACTGAAACACAGCAGCTGGAAATTTTATTCGAAGGGACTACTTTCAATCTTCTAACTTCTTCAGCAGCCCTGATCATATTTTCTTGTGAACACATTTCCACACATTCTAAAATAGCTTTTTCCTGATGTTGAAAGTAGCTTTTAGACAGGAATGGTAAACTGAGGGTTGAACACAGTTTTTTTCCATGCTATATATCCTCTACCAGCAAGTCTCAAACCAAGTATAAAAAACTTGTTTATATTGCTGCTCTTTTTTACTTTAGGGCTTGAACAAAAACCTTCTATGAAAGAACAATTTGTGCAGTGCAGAGAGAAGTTAGAGCACAAACCAAACCTTGAATCTTCAGTGAGCTTCAACCCAGATGAAAAGCCAGAAGAGCAGCACAGAACAGAAAACACAGATATTAAAGTCCGTAAATCAAATATACGATTTCCCGTCAATTCCTCGGATTTAGAATCCAACACTTCTTCACAAATCAAACTACTGTCTTTCAACTTCGAGGCACTGGCACTAGAACACTCTCGCACACCTTCCTGAGTAAAGCGATTGCCATGAAATTTAATTTTTTTCGATCGTCTAGATCTGGCTTTTGACATACTTAATTTCAACAAAAGAAATATATATAAAGGCTAAATAATTGATTTTGAAACTCTAAAACACTAGTTTTACATTCAAAAGACGGTATGAAAATAACTTGTTTGAATGTAAACAAAGCAATAAAGAGAGAGATGCTATTGCCAATTTTTGAAATGATAAAGATTAATAATACTTTAAAAAAGAGACTTAAAGTTTAATTCAATAATATAAGAAATAGCAAAAATTATTAGAATGAATTAAAAATAAACTTTAATTGAGAAAAACGAAAGAAATCTATAACTTCCGGTCTAGATTTTAGCTTGTGACTCGGTAATAAAACAGCTGTAACTCCATTTGTAATTCACGTAGAGTAAAAAGTGATGCAGTTTTTGAAAGCTGATTAAATAGGCTAAAATATTAAGTCATAAAAAAATTTGACAATTTCATCGAAAACGACGATTTTAAAGCAGTCGGATATCTTAAATTCCATTTCAAGATGGTTGCTGTTTTAATTCCTCGAGAGTCAATGACTCCATTAAAATATTGAGTGATTTTTGAAATGGTGAAAATTTCGAGACAGTTTAGGAGCATCTTCCGATGTCTCTTCCACTTCATGTCTGCTACACTGTTTAAGTAACCAAAAGGTTATAATCGCAGGGGCATAAAGTGGTGTTCTGTTCTGTAATTTTGTTAAAACCGATAAAAGCAGACATTTAGCCATTATTTATGAAATCTTGATAAATGCAGCGACTTGTTTAACCTTCTGCGGATAGGTAACTTTTTAGAACACTCAGATCAGGTCGGCGCACTTTATGCACCATCCCGGTTTTTTTCAGTCCTACGCTTATTTAACTATACAAATCTTTTTTATGGTTTAATCAGATAAGACACCGAATGGAGTGATTATGCAAAAGTTTGTGTTCAAGTTTGAGTCACTACATTCTTCGTTAATATGATTGTCCTCCACGTCGGTCTCAGAATCAGTTTCTTGGTCATTGTACTCAGTCACCTTTCCATCGAGACAGAATGCATCAGATTCTTCCTCTGCTGGTATTTACTTTCTTAATTCTTCCAAAACAGCAGAATATTGATCTGTTCCGCCTGATGTTTTTCCACCGTTTCGTGATAGCCAGGCTGGGTTATCGAGAACGTTTCGTGCACTTTGAAGAGCCATCAGACCGAACTCATTAATTCTTTGTCAGAGAAAACTATTGAAGCAAATAGGAGGAATATTACAGCGAGGTTAGAGGGATGGCGACGTCTTCCCCTTTGATAGATTTATTTCAGATTATGGTTAATACTCACTGGCGTACTCTATTGTTAGCAAAGGTTTAATTTTTTTGCATTTGGAAAAAAAGTTTAAACCTTTAAAGACTGTCATGAAGAGTAGATTCTACATTCTATTTCTTCGAAAGCGAATTCCACAGATCTCAGAGTTACTAATTGATATTCTTTTCAAAGTGAATGCTTTCAGAGTCAAAAAGTTATCAGACACCAATATGTTTTACTTATGCGAGACTATGTGTTAGCAAGGGGATTTTTGAGGCTCAAGAGGTATTTCGGTTTTCCGTACACCAAAACTTTCATTTCAATACAATGATAGAAATAACATGGATTAATATCGGTTGAATAAGATAGTGAAATCAGTATACCAAAATGATTATATGGGTATGATGATGATGATGATTAAATGATTATATGGCTATGCATACGATAGAAAAATACCATTAAATTACTTGAATACATTTATGTTAGAGTGGGTACACTTATTAATGATGATAATTTTAACTCTCAGTGCACAGAATAACTATTAACACTAAAATTATAATTAACACACTAAACTATTACACAACTATCCAGTTTCACGAAATATTCATGCAATCATTAAACACCACATTCATAAATTTTAATACTTTGCTTTTAAGTCTCTCATCTATGCATACTTTGAATCAACAGCATGGTATACTAGCATATTACAGTAATTATTGGCAATAACAATATGGCACTATCAATGCCTACATTAGTTTCTCTCTCCATATCAAAATATTTATTGCTCAAATAATAAAAGTTAGTGCTTTCTTAACTTTTGTAACTTTAGATGACACAAAAAAACAACAATTTATGCTTTCTTGGAGTAAGCACTGCAGTCTTTCTGCTAGACATAATAATATCCTGGCTACCATGATAAATAAAATATATGTAAGTATCGAAGCATGCAAATAAGAAGTGCTTAGCTTATTTTCCAGACGCACATCCTGTATTTCCATGTGGCCGGCAACATCTCCTCGCCCGTTCTGAAATTTTATCTTTAGCGTTTTGCTCCCGTTCGCAGACAGAGTTATCGTCTATATAATAAAAGTTCTTCACCCCATGTGGGATCACTAATTCTCCGTCGGTGTTGAAACATCTGCACGCAGGCAGGATTCTCGTCAACAATTTAGCAGAGTCCTGAAAGTAGTTGAAAGCGTGGTTGACGCTTGGTAGTAGTAAACATTCACAACCAGACACCCAATGAATTATATTTGTTTTAAAAGGTTTGCATACTCCGGGAAGTATGCTATGTACGCTTGTTCTGTATAAATTTAACTAACAATTGTATTAATAATTACATGCATATCGATATATAGTTTGGATACCTAATGATAACTACAGGTTTTATGTATTTGTATATCATTTTTGAAAATCTTTTCCTTAATATTTTCTTATGTTTATTTTTAAAAAAAACATATTAGAGATTATAATAATAATAAATTGTATGAATACTGGACGATTATTGTACTTGTGTTGCTGTCAACTTTTAAATTTTGATCTCTTTCCTTTTTTAATCGACGTTATAATGAATAGCGAAGTCTTCTGAAAGATTAAAATGTTATTTTTAATTTATTGATAAAATGTATGAACTCTCTTTGTGGATAAATATATACACTCCTTTGCAGAAAGCTATCCTGTTGGAATTGGCTTTCTAGTTTTATTTGTATGTTTTAAGTAGCACTGTTCTGTATGGGATTAGAATTGATTAATATAAATTCAAGGAAATACTTTGGCAGTGAAGACATCTTTTGACGATTTTCAGATTGTTTTAGATTGTAGTTTGTACTTTATAGTTTCCTTTGGGTGTATGTACTTTTATTTTTGAAAATTATGGTATTCAAGCGTAGGTTTGATAAAGGAAGTTTTATATTTTATTTATTTTATGAGTTACTAACTCTCACCCATGCAGATGTAAACATATATATTCTGCACGAAGATTCTCTTGGTTTTTTTTAAATTTAAACTCTCTCTCTCCAATAGCCTGAATGAACATTCGTCATTTCAATGATTTTATATTGTTTTGTTTTAAATCAGTTCATCAGTTCTGTGTGATTGAGATTTGAGATTTTACCGTAACTAAAGATCACTCCTGTTATGGGTGATGCCTGTAAACTGGAAGACTCTGGTTTCCTGCGTAGAGTTGTGGAGAGCTGCCTAGATCTGGAGAGAGTTGACCTACTTCTCTCCAGCCTATTCTTCTGGTTAGGCTGTGCCTGCGTCTGCATGGTTTTTTAACAATTAATATCAATAAAACTGAGTCTGACCCTGGTCGGATTTAGAAAGCATCAATTTGGAAATTTCTTGGAATCGATTTTCGAACTCTCAAGGTCGAGACACCTGCACGTCATATCGCAGCCTTGTGTATTACTTAGAGAACGGTGAGGTAATTCACCAACTAACGTTGGCTGTCAAGAAAGAGAAATAATAATCTAATAATCTTTTATTCGAAAAAGAAAGAATGTGAAGCATAATACATTGTGGAGCATAAATAAAAAACATAAAAAATTCAGGAATTTCATTCTTAGTAGTTTTTAAAAAGATATTAATGGATAAGAAAACAGCGTGAGTTACAATTCAATTAAAGTAGCTTTAATAACTTATTCATGAGCGTATGGCGTATATCCAGATATTTGAACAATACAGAATTTTTTGTGTTTATTTTCGTATTGTACAGAAGAGAATTAAGTATAGAAATAGAACCTCATTCTTTGGAAACATTTGTTGTCCAGATTACATACCAAGTTTCTTTCTCTCAGTTCGTTTTCTTCCTAAGATATCGTCTCACATACACACGGAAAGAAAAGCAAGCACATAGTCGTCACTTAACAGGATTTAATCTAAACTAGGAAGCAGATCTACAGCTTTGCAGTAAAAATCATGTATTAATATTCACTCATCTAAGTTCCTTCGTTTTGAGTTATTCTATTCCTGCACACACGGCTACATATATGGTCAACTATTGTTGAGATTTCCTCCAAAATATAATACAGATCTACAACTCTAGTAATACATCCATCTGCTATGTTGTTAACTTAACCGTGTTCATACGTACAGGGAAGAATAATCGGACACACTGCATTAAAATGGATTCAGGACAGAATTCGTTAGAAATTTACATATTTTTTTCCGAAGACAACATACAAAATTTCATTCATCTTGTAGTTTTATTTCTGATTTATCTTTTAAACTGGCAAAATGAATACAAACAACAAATCCGGACAAGACTCTCTAATGTAATGTATTTACTTCCATCTAATATCATTTCCTATTTTATGCAAGTATGTTTTTTCAATGATTCTAACCAAACGGTTCGTGCAATAAAAAATTGAACTACTTCCTATCTTTAGGGAAACATTTTCAACATCTTTGTCCGTTTACAATTTTGATATAATTTAATTAACAAGTTAATGTATTTGTTTTCTAAATGCAGGGAGTAAAATTTCTTTATAATATAGATGTGAATTATTGAACATTGATTGCTTTCAGATTGTGAATATAGCTTTATAAGATAGAATAAAAAGGGAAAGAAAGCAACGAGGTGCAAATTTTGATATCTTGTGTCCTTGCAAAAAATATGTTCGGGAAATGCATTTTTAGAAAAGAACTGAACTGCTCACATCAAACTCCGAGAGAAGGCTCTGTAAGTGTTGTAATTTGAACTGTAATCTCCCTGTTATTTTATTCACTTCTTATTAAGAACCTGCTGTAATCGCTGTTGGTATAATGTGTGTTCGTCATGTCTAATCTATATTATTACTTCTTTTTCAAATTAGATATAATAAATTGGTATCTTCTACAAAAGCATTCTAGTGATTCATTTGGGCTTTGGATTATTTTATGAACTATTCTATATAGCACTGCGCAACTGATGCACAATGCACTATATGCGACTACAAAAAAGTAAGCAATTCTTTTCATGCCACCTTTGGTCGATTTTATCGCACACAATACAGTCTTCAAAATGAATGACACACGCCAACAAGAAACACACACCAACCGTCGTAGAAATAGGCTCAAGGATGATAGACCGCCGGCCACCGAAATCTACTGTAAAATAGTCACTTTACAAGAGGATCATGCTACGACCTCCCCCGTCTTTTCACGGGGGTACGACCCATCTAGAAAAATGGGCCCTGTGAGCCACACCACTATTAATATACTCAAGGAAAGGGAAGCGAGAACCCGCTTGCATAGTTGACGGATTCTCATCCACGTACAGGTAGTGGTCCTCCAAGTGGAAAAAGTCCTAACAAATTAATAAGTTATTTTTTTAAATATTAATAATAACATTCCATTAAAACAAATAGTTACGACTTTTATTCCAAAACTTCCACTCATGGGAAATGTTTAAGTGAATACATACACACTATTAAAAAAAGAGTTTAACATGCTTAAAACTCACGTTCACTTAAAACTTTGCAATGTATAAGATTAATATAGTCACAGCAACTAAAGAGATCAAACTAGAATAAATTGGATATTGGTTTGTTTTAATTCATACAACATTTTCTTTAACATAAATATCATAAGCACATTACCTTCAATACTGCAGCAGCTGATATATTTGAAGACAAAATTATTAAAACTAACATTTATTATCAGTCATAATATTCACATGATTGAGGATAGGCACTTTACAAGATAATGCTGTGTATTCTTAGAGTAATTGCTCAATTTGTTACCACGTAAAAATACACACAAAGAACACTTTCAAACTTATTTTTTAGAATTTAGATTAACTAATTTAATGATGTATACAATATGATTTTTAATGCTGTTTTAAGAAAGATATTGCAAAAGGAAATCATCATTAACAACTCTGTTACTAATGAAACATCTCAACAGATCTGTAATGCGCTTCCTAAATATCAATATTTTCAGCACATGAATTAATTAAGCGATATTAATTCACATGACAATCTCTTTCCAGGCATGGTGTTTCCCTGTCCCTTCACTAGAAAATGGATTCCAGACACTTTTCAAACAGATTCCATGTGTGCCCCTCTTTGTCAAACTTTCCTACCTGCGAAAACTACTACATGAGATGGATTCGCCCATCGCATAGGTAAAGGCCCTGGGATCGAGACGCTAGTTTAACAAATACACATGAAAGGATTAAATCAATGTAGCGGCCCTTAGGCAGTGCTAGTTTCGTATGCCACACCTTTCTCTTCCCAATAGGCGATTCATTTTAATTTAACTTCAATGTCACAAAAATTACTACAAATTGAAATAACAATCCATTTAATAATTCACTGTCACTGACGCGCTGGCGTGTCCAGAACCTCTTGTCTAATTACATGACCCATTCTTTACTGTAGTTAAGAGATGGCAGAGAAGTGTTCACCTAATTAGATAGATGGTTCGAGTCTAAGGCGTGAAGAATGGCAGCGAAAGTGTTACTTGAGGGTCACCTTCAAGGCATTTGGTTTCCTTATCGCGCGTTAAAAAATCCTGTGATTTTAAATTAAATGCAGTTATAAACAAAATAGTAAAAAATCACACTTTTTAACACAATCTAAATATATTAATGCAAAATTTCCCTGGGCTGTTGATTTGTGCGACGGTCAGGAAACTGAAAAAATGTAACTCACAGTTCGACAAACAAATTTAAAAACATGAAAAAATCATAAGAATAATTTAAACGATACTTGATTTAAATTGTGAAAAATTCAAGTAAACAGCCTATGAAAATAAAAAGAAATCGCACAATTAAATTCCTTTTAACTTTCCAGGAGGCGCGCATGCTCAAATTTTAAGACAAACGGGATTCTACATGCCCTGTTCTGACATTCGGAGTCAAAACTGTCTAATGGTCATTGCTATTCCTTCATGCGACTCTTATCTTCAGGATTAAATGGGTTTGTCCGAGTTTCACGGTGAATTCATACTGTTTTATACTTCTGTCGTAAAAATTACGACGCGCGCCCGCCTGTGTAATTGAAAATTTGTTTGAACGTCTTAACGTTTCAGTTTTATAATTATATATCCAGTGCGCATTACAGCGATTTAATATTTCATTTCGCATTGTCAAAAATATTTAATATGTAATGAGCCTGCCAATAACCCACCAAGCCGTAGAATTTTCTTGAAAAACTTCAGTCTGATGAAAAACCTCACTATTCGAGCACAAGAAATCCGATCGTCGCCATATGACATTACCATGTATTGAAATCTAAATTATACATAACAACCTGAAACAGCAAGTGAACGGCAACCAAATAGGTGCAAAATAGGGTGTTGCATTAGGAAAGTTTTTAGTTAACAGAATTTTATATATGTTGATGAGTTATGAAAATTAATCCATACAATATTTTAGCATAGTTTCTTACCTGTGAAACGGCATCTTTTATTTCAATATACAATAAACTAAGGCAAAATATTGATGGGCACTCCTTTATTCCCCTCGACTCCACTTTGCATCGATTTAGGGTCTTAGAGACAAAACCATCAGAATGAAGTGCATATGAGAGGCAACAAATTCCGTTGTATGATAACAAATACACGTGACAGCATTAAATCAATGCAGGTGCACTTAAGCAGTGCGAGTTTCGTATACCACTCCTTTCCACTTCAAAAATACCGATTGAACTTAATTTAACCTGAATGTGAAAAAATTACTACAAATTGAAATAACAATCCATTTAACAACTCACTGCCACCGACTCGCTGACACGTCCAGAACCTATTAACTAATTAGATTACCCCTTCTCTATTGTAGTTTAGAGATGGCAGAGGAGGGCTCATCTAATTAGATAGATGGTTTGAATCTGAGTCGTGAAAAGTGGCAACCATTGTGCTACTTAAGGGTCTCCTTCCAGACATTTGGTTTCATTATTGCGCGTTTAAAAACCAAAGATTTTATATTGAATGCAATTATAACAAAATAGTAACAACTCACACTTTTTAACGCAATCTAAATATGTTAAGGCAAAATTTGCCTGGGCTGTTAATTTGTGAGTCGGTTAGCTAACAGCAAAATAAATGTAACTCACAGTTCAACAAACAGACTTAAAAACTTGAAAAAATTAATAAGAATAATTTAAACGATACTCGATTTAAATTGGAATAAGTTCGAGTAAACAGTCTTTGAAGATAAAAATAAATGACAAAATTAAATAATTTTTAAAATACAGCAAACAAAATCCCGATATCCCCCAAAGTTACAATACCCTAGATAGTTGACTACTTTACCAATCCCAAAATCCAACTCTCTAAATGCACCTCAGTAAATCGGAAATTCACTCATTAATACAGATTTAAAAATGGAATTAATACATGAGCAGTTTCCCTAATTATATATATATATATATATATATATATACATACGCTTATCTCTGAAACTCTTAACCTTCCAGCGGGCGAGCTAAAATTTTTTACATGAACTGGCGCGTGTCGTACTTTTTACGACACAATAAGTTTCTTCATTTTTAACTTTGCAGTGGTAAGTTACTTCATTATAGTAGTAAGAGATACATCAGAAATGCAAATCTTTTTAATCAAGAGTGAAAATTATTTTTTATATTATTTGCAAAATCTAAAATTACACTGAAATCAGACAAAGCAATAAGATTTAAAACTAATTTTTTCTAGAAAATGTAAAAATGTTTCTAAAAAATATTATTAAGCAATATATAACAAAAAATAGTATAATGCCAACTAAGCATTGCACAACAAAGACTTTCTTCTTAGTTTCTTATGATTGTCGTCGCATACGAATCATTGAACTTTTGCCAGAGAGTTACGTTTATAAATATACTATATATTGCACCTACTGTATTTCATGGATTTTGATGATCGTTTTCTTTCTTTCAAACAAAATCCACAAGCTCTTCTTCTCAGTGCTGGTTGTTGTTCATTTGCTTTTTCAGGTTCTGATGTATAATTTAGATTCAAAGACATACTAATGGCATATAGCGATGAACAGATTTTTTGGGCTCGGATAGTGAGGTATTTTCATAAGACTGAGGTTTTCCAAGAAAATTTTTCGTCTTGGTGAATAATTGGCAGGCTTATTACATATTAAATATTTTTGACAATGTAAAATGAAATATTAAATCTTTGTAAAGAACATTGTATATACAAGATGATTATAATTAAAGTTACACTTTCAAAAGGCTGTAAAAAATTGACCACTGATCAGAATGACCTGATATTTCATCTGAGTATACGTGAAGCTATGGATATTTGTTTTGCGAAAGAAAAATAAATAGTTCAAACATTGACAGATACATGGCGCTGTACTCGTGATAAGATGCTAAAAAACGATTGCTTTAAAAGATATGCTAATTCTAAGATTCTAATTAAAAGACGTGGCATATTGTTGTATCACTTTTTGTTGAAAGCCCATACACCACGACAAGGTGGTGCCACTGCGGATACGAAAAAGAAATCGGTTTTTATTTGTCCTAGGCCAAAAACCGTAGAAAAAGCAAAAATGATATCGGTTTGTGATTGTCCCTAGGCCAAAAACCGTAGATAAAGCAAAAAATTTCTTTTGCCTAAAGTATCCTCCTTCTCCATGCATTCAGTGGCTGCGACATAACACCAGCTTTTTATGGAAAAAGCAAAGCACTATAGTAAGCTTGCTCTAAAATCTACTGAGTCAGATTAAAAAGAATGATGACATCTTTTATAACCTCTCATCAACATCATATGCTATCTCACAAGCCGGTGAGAAGAATTTTCTATCCATGTACAAAGCCCCTGCTGATGAACATAATTTGAATAAACGTAGATAATCATCAACCAAGATCAAACCTGATCTTTCCTCAATTCCTCCAACCAAAGAAGCAGCGGAGCAACAAAAGTTTAGCAATGTGTTTCTTTTTCGGCACATTTATTGGCATTTGTAACAGCCGCCATTTTCAAATAAAAACTTTCTTTCATAAAAATAAATCTAACATTTTCAACCACTTATTGTAATTATGAACTTTTTCAAACTGCTATAATATTCTAAACTATTCATCCGATGAACAATGCGTAGGACTATATTGGTAGGACATTTAATGTAGTTTAATTTTATACTGAAGCTTTTTCGCTAGAATCCATAATTTTCGAAATATTTTAGAAAAACTGAGAAATCACCCCTTTCAACCCGAGGTACCCTCCACCAGAGGGGATGTTTAGTATGTCGTTTAGGGCACACTCCCCAACAAATGTACCGATTTCGAAAACTACGCCATTTTTTAAAATTTACAATTCCTTGACTAAACAACGAGTAGAAGGAAACTGGTGAAGGAGAACGGATGTGAGGGGAGGAAGGGAGCATAATTGTTCATCAAATGGGTTTGTCACCCACCGCTCTGACACATACAATAATACCCTTTCATATTTATTATATAGGAATGAGATTTTTATGACGGTGTTTGATTTAGCACTTTTAATCAATTTTACCATTAAAATAAGGAATTTTAGAAATATTAACTTTTAAATCCCGCTATATTTTCTTAACTATTATTGCTGCAAAACTCTGTAGGCCTTTTCTGTAGGGAATTTCATGCATTTTATTTTTGTAATTGAGTAGTTTACGATAGAACCATAATTTTCGAGATATTTAACAAAAACTGAAAATGTCCCCTTTAAATAACCCGCGCACCTTCCACCGGCAGGACTTTTAGTATGTCGTTTAGAACACTACCCCCAACAACTGCGCCAAATTTCAAAACAACACCATTTTTTTCCCTATTCCTCTACTATGAAAATTGAACATATCCTTTTTACAGAGGAATAACATGGATAAGATGGGCGGAGTCCGGAGAGAAAACGGAACATTCCAAAATATCAAAACAAGAAATCGAAAATTAATCAGGTTTAAAAACGATTTAAAGGTATGCTGTCTATGCACATGGTTTTTTTTCCTGAGTGAGATTGTAGCTCGAAAAAATGAGTACAAATATTCATTGATAGGTGACTCTGATATAAGCGAATAAAAATGCATACAAAATGAATGACAATATTATCATTTTTATTACAACACAAATGTTCATGGCTTCCACCACAAAAAGCAATAAATCACAGACAAGTTACAAAGCTAACGATAGCCTCAAGATAAAGAAGGAAATCAGGTTTGAGAGGAATTCCAAGACTCGCATGATACTGCAGAGCACTAATTTCTTCGAACTGCTTAACAAAGACTATTAGCCATGTAAATTTTCCTGCTGGCAATCCAGGTTTTTTCATACTTTCTTAAAAATGTCTACAGATTTTTTACTCATCCTGTATTTAGAGTTGGAAAAAATTAAGCATGAATTTACCTTCACAATGGTCATAAATAAGTTTCGAGTCTAAGTGTATTATTGCCGATACAATCCGCAAGAGTGTAAAAGAAGTAATACCACTTTTCATATAGCAAAAGTTTCTATATAAATTATTCAAATTTTATCCAATTTAAAGTGGCCTACTGTATATCATCATTTCTTTTATATGAATCTCAGATTTTTATATGTTGGCTGGTAAATGAAAAATAGTGTTATTACCGTTTAGTACGGACTATATATGATAACCTGAATGTTACACTATCTCAAAACCTGAAAGTTCAAATATTGACTTATTTGTTTTATTCGATAAAGCAGAAGAATAAGAATTGCAATAGAAAAGACAGAAATGCAAAGTAATGCTGAAACCTTCCCCCCCCATAGGCGGAAGGAAGCACTCCAATTTCAGGATTTGAATCCTCACAGTACTGAAACAGCAATAATGTAAATTAAACCCTCTTCAGGATTATGGGCTCCAATAAACAACTTGCTCACTTTTCGTCATATATGCATGTTTGACAAAAATGTATCATTATTAAGAAGAGTCAATGTTCTTGACGTGTTTATATAGCTTATGAGGACGACGTGCACAGGACATATGTTTGCGTGTGATAAAGGATAGCAGCTCCCTTAGTTGATCAAACTGGAGTTAACTGTTTCGAGATCTCCCATTTCTGAAGGAAACCAATATAAATGACACCACGTTGGATCGCAACTGTACTGTTGATAAATGGAAATTTCATTGTTGCCTATTGTATATTCAGGATATCTTATTTTGATTTGACTTGTGTGTGTGTTATACAGGGTGGTAATAAATTATTAAGAAATTTAAAAAAATTAATAAAACTGAACTGTATAAGGTATATTATTATATAATAATTATAAAATTTTAATATAGAAATTATATGTATTTGATTATAAAAGATAATTTTATAAAATAAAGTGCTGTAGTATTTTACCAAGTTCATTAATGAGTTAAGATTTAAATAATACGAATACTTTCACAGAAAATAAAGTAAAAACCAGAATTATCAAAGGAAAAAATCGCCCTTTCGTAACAAATGGGTCATGCATGAAAGACTGGCCATCCTTTATTTGTTTTTAGAATTTAGTCTTTCCAACTTCCCTCTATGCTTCATATTGCCATTGTCCTCAAACAGATTAATTAAATTTTATCGCACTGAAGAACAATGTACCAGAATGAAAGATGCATTCAAAAAAATTTTTGCAAACAATTGACTTTTTTTTTTCTATTGACATAGATAACAAGGGGCTGGAATACCGCAGTACGACCTAAAATCCTGAATAATGAAGAACACGTTTCAGCGGAGCATTTTCTTCCAGTTTCTAACGATATCGATGAGTCAAGTTTTGAGACACTTAAAATAGAAGTTTACCTTCCTCTGGCTATAATTTTAATTTAAATTTTTTTACATCTTCCTCCTGGGTTATTGATAATAATTCCAGTTTTCTGATATTTCTTGTATGCAACAAAGATTTTTCCCTATCATCGAAGCAATTTCTCTAATAGGTTTCACATCTTTCAACAATTTTATGAACAAACAATCTCTTTCTCAGGCACTTCATTTCTAGAGTTTGTTTCAAAAGTTTTTAAGTTTAAAAAATTATTATATTCGTAAAAGACTGTTAAAAATTCATCAATTAACTAAAGAGCACGTGATGAAAGCTTTCAAGAAAATTTTTAACAAAATATCTGATGAAGCACTGATAAATTAGTTTGTGTTATCATTTTTCGGCAAACTATAATATCTATTGTATTTTCGAAAAAAAGAATAAATAAAATTAATTTTCATATTATCACTAAAGTAGGGGAGGGGAAAGGGTATTAAAAGTAGAAAATTCTCTTATTTTAAAACACAATTTTGTCAGATATTCATAATTTTTACGTTGAAAGTGTGCACTAAAACTTTGGGACTGGATGTATACCTTTCGCCAAAATTCGTCAGTAATGGCTTAGGATTCATAAATAAAGACCGGAGAATGGAGTTTCTATACTTTCTCATTATATTTTGATTAAAAAAGTGATATAAAACACAGTACTGATTTGACTCCATGGCCCTTCCTAAAACTGGCGTCTTGGACATCTATTCCGCCCTTGTCGCCCGTTTTCTAAGGCACTGATTATGCCAGCCTATAAGCATTATTATGTACACAAAAACTCAGAGAATAAATATTAATAAGACAGGAAATACTATCCAGACACAGACGCAACAAATTAAAATCAAAGAAGCGCCTAACCACGTGCGGAGCGGCGAGTCTTAACAAGATCCAAGCATTGTGCACTGCTAATACATGTGAAGTTTTCTGTAAAACGCAACAAACGTATGTGTGTAATAACAATATCCTGTTCTTAATAAAATTCCTATGATTTTTGAGGTCCAATTGGACTTTGCCGAATCAGTGTTGGATGTGAACCACTAGATGACTTGATGGCGTATGATTGTAAAGAAAAGGTCAATGAGCTTTCGGAGTGTGAACGAAAATTATTTAGGGCCATCAATGAGACAGAGCTGTTCATCAAGTATGCAGAATCCTAAGGATGTATTATTTCACATTGAATACAAACATTTAAAATTTTTGTTTTTGAGTTTGCATCCAAATTCTCGTGGCTCATCCCTGTGTTAACAAAAGAAACATCGTTCACTTGGTAGAACGTTGTCTTAGTACGAATAATTGGAAGTTTACAAGCAAAGTGGTGGAAATTTGCCTTTTAGAGCCTATCGCTCATAAGGTTAGACGACGTCGTCTTTGGTATAATAATAATATCCGAAAGGTATATTTTCACTGAAATTACTTCACTACATTGGGCAACATCCCTCAATGCAATTATTTGAGGCATAAAATGTCTTTCATGCAATGCGAATAATCTAAAAAAATTAAATTATTTTGTTGTCATCGGAGACACACAAAATAACAGAATTTCAAACATCTAGCGCTAGAGGAATTCAGAGAATAAGTAGCTAGAAATTCCCATGCTTACAATCGTGAAAGAAAGTTCCTTTAAACATAAATTTAATAAAAGAAGTTGTTAAAAGAACATTTTTGTCTTTTCTTTTATTATTTTCTACTCTTTAGTCTTTAATTTCGATAGTTGCACTTAGAGTTTAATATTATAAATATAATGGCACGTTGAACTTATTTTTTTCAAATTCACTGACACGTGTATGGAATCAAAACTTAATCAAATGAATCAATTAACTGTTAAATATGTATACAGTGTATTATCATCGAGAATATTAGTGTACCTCTAGAGAATACGAAGTTACGGAAAAAGAGATTTCGACATTCGATTTTTACAAACAAGAAGCTAATTGAAGCATGTGCATGAACAGAGCCTCGATAACTCAAATTAATTGCTCTTCTTTGCAAGAGTAATTTGAAAATGCCATCACTGAAGAACAGATCTCCAATTTAAACTCCAGAGCCAGGAATAATTGATATCCCTAATCAGTGGAACGGATATGTGAGAAATGTCAGTAGAATAATTTTTGTTTCTTTAAAAATTGACACAGTGGGGAAAAATACCTACAAACACGATGGTGTGACATACGTCATATTTTGAAATTATTCCAATCATTATTTAGAGAAAACTGCAGTCTTGATTCAAAGCACACAAGCGACGTTACATTGGAAACAGCTGAAAGCTGTTGTATATACAGAAACCGGAAATTCATGTGGGATAGAATGACCGAGTGACCCGAAATTTAGGAATCTATCGGAGAAATTACTAATTCTGTCTAGATTAAATTATTTTAATTAATAGCTGAAAATACTGAATGAATTTATTAAATTAACTCACTCGGACTCAAAAACGATCTCGGTGTCGTAATTTGTTTCTTCCTCTAATATATCGACAAAATGCAGAAAAAAATTCAAAATTCATTGAAATTGAATAATGGTTAGATAAGAGAGAATTTATTTTACTCAGCTTTATATAATGTCACTCTTATTTTACAGATAATTGCGGATGAACTGTATGATAATAAATATATTTTTAACTGACTATATACTAGAACACTAATAATGCAAAGGCATTGTAGAAAATTATTCTTACAAAACTTGTCGATATTCTAGATCTTGCGAAATAAGTTTGAGTCCAAAAATTAAAAAAAAAAAAACATGTACACATTAATTTTCTGTAAAACGTGTGCATAATGGGGACTGCATGCAAATTTTAGGTTTTACAAGTAATTCGATATTTACATCACTAGCCGCGTAAGACGACCAGCTAGTTCACCGGGAATAAAATTTCAGCTGAATCTTTTATGCATAATTTTGATTATCATGGTCTCCTCAACAATGTAATTTTAAACTTCAAACTGCGACGTACATTTATCCCACGTTCTTTTCGCAGCCTTGCAACTGTTCTTTTCCTTGTCTACATAAACGACCCTAATGGATTTCAATAACTATCCATTTCATTTAACATCTTAATTGCACGATGTCGGTGCCGACTTTACTTTCTTATTCTCATGTAAGATATGCAAATGATTTCAACATTAATATTACGCGTCACATTTTACGTCCAGCGGCATATTAATTGACTAAGAGTATGCTGATAAAAAGAATTAAAACATATCAACCATAATCGTTCAGCTCACTGGTTATTTCATAATATACATACTATTTTGAGGACTTTCTTTAGAGATTTTACAGAAAAACTGCTGAAGTGAGAAAAGAAGGTAAAATCCAGTTAGATAGTTTCTTAGCTTGTGCAACAATGCCATAGAAATTCGCAATTGATTATTTGTTTAAATGATGATACGAAAATACCTGATTGTAGAAGATGAAGACAAAATGTTTTCTTCCGTCCAGAAGTCGTAGTCGGAAGAAGCTGTGACTAGAGGAGCTGGAGTATGTGCACCGTCTAATGCTGTGGGCTCTTATATATGTTAGCGACTGGTGCGAAATAGCACTTCTTCGGGCAGGGACCAAACCCTGGACAAGTGTTTGGGAAACAGCTAATTGAATTGTTAATTAAAGTTTTGGTTTATAATACTGCAGGCTTATAAATAACATTATAATTTGCATTTTTTTGCGTAGATGTCACTTGACGGGAAGTTTCTGAACTATTTTTTTTCCTCCATAACAAGAAAAAAATGAGCATGAATGTTTACCTGAAGCCCAATTTTATAATTCGTATATTTTTTTATTGTTACTTGAAATAATATCTACGAATTTTTCTAAACATCCTGTATTTAGATTTAGAAAAAAATTAAGTATTTAGGTAGCTTTACAAACGCGAAGAAATATGTTTCAAATCAAAATGTGATGTCACCTTTACAAAAGTA
Source organism: Araneus ventricosus (assembly GCA_013235015.1). NCBI lineage: Eukaryota > Metazoa > Arthropoda > Arachnida > Araneae > Araneidae > Araneus > Araneus ventricosus. Next base: position 21,682 of record BGPR01004048.1, read on the forward strand.
CAAAAGCTAGAAATCAAAAATTGAGAGTTTGTTTCTGTAATGTTACCAATTTTAACATTGAAAAAATTTATAAAATATATTTAACTTTTATATTCTTTAATTTGCGTGTTTTTAATTATTTCTTTTATATGAAGCCTTGATTTTTATATCTTGGCTGGTAAATGAAGATAAGTGTTATTACCGTTTCGCATGGATGTGATATGAAAACGAGAATAATACAATAAGGAAAAGCTAAAAATTTTATGTTTCTATTTTTAGAAGTTTCGGGTAGAATAAGATAGGCAATGAAAGTGAAAGAAATGCAATGTAGTGCTTATCCTTCACCTCATGAATTCTCGTAGTACTAAAACATTAATACTGAAAATTAAGTCCTTTTCAGAACTATGGGCTCCATTAAATAACTTGTTCACTTTTTGCCACCTATGCATGTTTGACAAAAATATGCTATTATAAAGAAGAGTCAATGTAGGTATTATTCCTGATTTTTTAAGTAACTAATGCGGAGTCATGCAGAGGATTCACGCTTGCGTTTCATAAAGGATAGCAGAGCCCTTATTTGTGGAAATTGAATTTAACTGCTTCGAGTGTCCCCATTTCCAAAGAAAATCAATATAAATGACGCCATGTTGGATCATTGGTATGGATAAATAAAAATTTTAATGTTGCATATCGTATATTCCGGATATCTTATTTTCATTTGATTTATTCTACTGGGTGGTCATAAGTTATTAAAAATTATAAGAAAACCATATAATGTAGAAATTTCGTTTTATTAATTGAGATATTAGTTTAAACATGTTTTTTTTTCAGATTAGTATCGCGCCGTTGCGGCGCTCTAAACCTGTTGCAACGGGGATTCCCAACGCAAGTCTAAAAAAGGTTACCGTGCAGCAGAAACACATAAGGTATGTCTTTGGTTGCACTAACGTAAATTTATTGCTTCAGCCTAAAGACGTTTACGCTAAGAGTATCGAAATTACCACTCTCCAAGTAAGAACTGCATCAATCATCAGCGTTTTCTTGAGAAATTAAAAAGAAGAGGAATCAGAGAAATTAATAAGTACCTAATTTGATCTTGATTAAACTAATAAAAAACTGGAGATACCAACTGACTTCATTCCCTTAACTGATTCGAAAAATACTGCGTTCTTCCACTACATCTGACAGCTACAATCTTCGCACGTTAACGAAGGCATGTACTAAAGAGCAAATTAAAACATTCATAGTTGTTTGAAAACAAATCTCTGATTTCTTTCATTCATCCGAGTCACCATACAGATTGAAAACTACTTAAATAAAACTCATATACCTAAACATTTATTCATAATATGAAAAACATTGAAATATATAATAAAGTATATCTACTTAATCTAGTGGTAAATAATTCACTATTATCTTAAATGCTAATTTTATATGAAGTGCGCTTGATTAAATATATATTTACATAGAATATACTCCAGAACTCTAATACAACAAAAGCATTGTAATGCAATATTCTTGCAAAACTTTCTTATACTGCATCTTTGGAAACATTACGGTTTTCAAAATGAATGGCATTACATAATAAACCTTTCAAGACTGCGATGAAGCCAAATATCACATTTTTTGGATTGGGAGAGGAGTCGAAATGTCTACTTTTCACAGAACTATTGGAATTTACTTACCAGCACTTATAAAAATTGTGTACCTTACTAGCTAAAATAATTGAATTATATCAGTACAATTTGAAATCAGCAGGTTGTTATAATAAGTTGTTATTTTTATATTTTACAACAATAATTTAGAACTAAAGCTATCGCATAAAGCAATTTCTAATTGACTGATTGATTTAATTAAACTGCTGGCCTTGAAAGATAATAGATAAAACTGAAGATTTCAACAAGCGACTACTTTAAAGTAGTCAATTGTCACAAAGTAAAATGCTTAAAATCTAGAATTTTTAGATGAAATAGCTCCAAAATCAAAAATGAAATTCATATGCATCCAGAAGAAAATAGTAGATCGATCATTTTCAGTTACATCAAGTGAAACTTGAAAGTTTGTCAGTTGGTGAATGAAATCTAATGTTGACAGAATTTAAATGAACGCAATTATCTGCTTACACTTGTCAAATATTGCTTTGAACTTCTTTTAACATTATTGAAGCAATTTGAAATTCATTTTAATTTAAAGTAAATATGTTACAAATACAGTAATTTCAAATCTGATATTTCAATAAAAATAAAATAAGGTATAATTTGAAATAAAAATAAAATAAGGTATAATTTGAAATAAAAAGTAGCAATAATTCTGTAACTCAAGCAAATATTAAAGATTGTTTGAAATATAATTATGCTTGATATCAGAAAACATTTATCTGAGCAAAATATTATTTAAATATTTTTAATGTAATATTCCATATTCTGCTCAGTTCTATTTGTGTATTCTAAGTGAGTTTGTTGAATTATTGATTCGGCATATAATTAGAATCAATACTAAAAATTTATAAAATCTCACAGAAAGTGTTTTACGTACCAAATACATTTAAAATGCATTAAAATTTGAAATTTTTTTGTTAAAATGTCAAAATTTGCTATCCATAATTTATTAAAAACTTCATTAGAACCAAAAATAATCGAGGAAGAAGTGAGCCATGAAATTTTCTCTCTCCGAACTTTCCGCTTATCCTCTATAACCTGTTTGCTCCCAGCTCTTCCTTCCTACCTTTGGTCTCTCTCCCGTTCAGTCGAAAAGTTAAACCGTCTCCTTGAGCGACCTTGACCGCAATTAATGGCAATTTAAAACCTTGTAAAATTGAAACTAATTATTGCACTGTACTGATACTAATATCAATGGAAGGATAATGGTTTGCACTTTAAATTTGGATAAAAATCATTTCATGCGATAATTTTTTCTGAAGTTAATAACGAGAAAAATGCAAAATACGTCGAAATTTGGCTAAATTATTAAATAGTTAAAATTTGAATAAAAAATTGAAACAAATTGGTCCGAGGTGCATATTCCCACCCATCAAAATATTCCTGCACCAATTTTGGTAGCTTTAATTTTAACAATCTGTTCAGTAGAGCACCAACAGACACAAACACACAGGCTTTCTCTTTTATTATTAGCAGAGATAAATACTACACGCTGAATGCTGAATTTTATAAAATAAAGTTGTGTTGTATTTTACGCAGTTCATTAATACGCGAAGGATTAAATAATACGATAACAATCGAGTATCACAGAAAATAAATTGAAAGTGAAAATAATCAAAGAAACACACACCAACTGTCGTAGCAATGGGGTCAAGGCTATAAAAGATCGCAGGGCACGACAGAAATCATGCATCGAAATCGAGTGCAAAATAGTCTCTTTACGAGCTGAAATTGAGACGACTCCCTTTATTACGGGTTTACGACCCGTCTTTGGAAAAGGGCCCTATCAGCCACATCACCATTAATATGTTCACAGAAGGGAAGCTAGAACCATCTTGCTTATTAGACGGGTTTTCATCCGCGTACTCCTGTTACACCTCCACAGGGAAAAAGTCCTAAAAAATTAAAAAGTTATTTATATTAATACTAACATTTCATAAAAACAAATAATTATGTATTTTATTCGATACATTCCACTCATGGAAAAATTCCTAAGTAAATATATATACTAGATTAAAATTTTAACGCTTTGGGATCTAAATTTTTTGAGGCAAAACTGAAATTGTATAAAATTTCCAGCTCTCTTGGATATCATATTTTTTGCTGGACAAAATCATTTTTTGGAGATAATTTCATTTCTATAAAACCTTTTTAACGATCAAGTATTTATCGATTTTAAAACTCAAGTCATTACTTTTAAGATGATGACATTTAAAGTGAGAAATAAATAAAACTCTACCGCCAACATTTCAACAGAGTAAAAAACTCCACTATCTAAATAAAAAGACAATCCCTTGAATATTTCGAATAAGAAATGTCGAATATCTTCCAATCTATTCATGGGATGTTAACCAAAATTTATTTCTTGATGTATTTTTCATGAGAAATCTATTTATGATTTCAAAATAGGGTGTTGTATTATAAAAGATTATTGACAACACAATTTTATATATATATATAGATTAGCATTTATGAAATATTTATCCATACAATATTTTAGCATACTTTTGTTCTGTAAAATGACATCTTTTGTATCAATTTAGGAAAAACAATGGCAAAATAGTGATGGTCTCTCCTTGTTTTTTCGGCTACTCTACTTTGCATCTATTTAGCTTCTTATATACAAAACCATCAGGATGGAGAGCAACAAATGCACATGAAAAGTATTAAATCAATGTAGCAGCCCTTAGGCAGTGCTAACTACGGATCCCACTTCTTTCCCCTCCAAAAATACCGATTGATTTTAAATTAACCTCAATGTAAAAAATATTACTACAAATTGAAATAACAATTCATTTAAAACATTCACTGCCCCTGACGTGTAAAGAACCTATTATCTAATTATATGACGCTCTCTCTACTGTTGTTAAGACATAAAATAAATACAAATATTGAAAAAAGGGGAATAAAAAGTGGAAGGGTAAAAAATAATAGTAGACAAAGACAAGAAGTAAGAAACTGGTTAGTTGTTAAGACATGACACAGAAGGGTTCGTTTGGTAGATAGATGGTTCGAATCTAAGGCTAGAATAGTGACAGCAGTTATCTGTCACCTCCAAGACATTTTGATTCATTAACGCGAATAAAAAAATCACGTGGTTTTAAATTAAATGTAATTATAAACAAAATGGTAATCAATCCCACTTTTTAACGCAATCTAAATTTATTAATGCGAAGTTTTCCTAGGCTGTTGATTTGAGAGCGGGTCAGCTAACTGGAGAAAAAGATGTAACTCACTGTTCTACAAAAAAATTTGAAAACACGAAAAAAATTATAAGAATAATTGAAACGATACTTGATTTTAATTTGAATAATTTCGAGTAAGCAACCCTTGAAAATAAAAGGAAAGCACAAAATCAAATTCCTCTGAAAATACTTTTAAAAAAATCGAGTTCTTCCAAACTTGCGGGTAACCTAGTTAATTGCCTACTTTACTCATCCCATAATCGGGCTCTACAAATAAATCTTAGTTAATCAGGAATTGACTCATTCGTGCAGATTTATAAATGGAGCCAATACAAGAACAGTTTCCAAAGTTACACAGATTCTGAAACTGTTTAAACAATTCCAATCAATTAATCCATTCGCAAGTAATGGGTACGAAAATTGAACATATCTGTTTTACAAAGGAATACTCACAGTTCAACAAAGAAATTTAAAAACACGAAAAAATCATAAGAATTATTCAAACGATATTTGTTTTAAATTGGAATAAGTTCGAGTTTTTCTAGTTATTCGAGTTATTTCTTTTAGTTCTTTTCAAAACTAAAAGAAATAACCAAATTAAATTTCTTTTAAGATACGTTACCCTTAAGATTGGTTTTAACACCTACGTTGAAAACCCATTTTCGAACGAAATCACAAATATTTTTTAATGTGTTATCTGAAAGCCTGTTCTTGTATGTTTTCAAAGAAGTTTTTATTTTACATGTCTGATGATCAGAAGTTAAATTAGATACATTTCAGTAGAACTTTACAGCGGAAAATGAAATAGTAAACAAAACGATAAAGAAGCGTTTTCATTGTTTTTACTTAACATACTTAACTTGTACTGTTTATTTTTATTTTTTACTATTTTCCATACACCAGATAGTGTTTGGGAAGATTTTAAGTATGAATTCCTTTGTTTTCTATAAGATTTAGGTAATTTTAAATAATTGCCGTATCTTGATTTTCCATTAATGATGTAATTTTGATAATAAACGTACGAAAAGCACATAAATTTTAATTATAACCAATATTTAACCCTAAAAGTATATCCAGATCAGCTAGCATGCATGCAGAAGCCAATTGTCTGAAAAAATATCCAAATCTGCTGACGACGGCTGAGCGGTAGACAATGATAATGAATCATGAGGCTCAAGAAAACGACCAAGAAAGAATTTCCATTTCTGAAAATTAAAAAAAAAATGAACTAAGTTTCAGAAAAAGAAGGGCTAGTTTACAAAACTGGTGAGTACTGAAGAAATTTTTTTCTTCTTATAGTAATTTAAAAAATAAAATTTAAACTCATTTTTCTCGAAATATGATTTTTTCCAAAATTTTCATTTTTTAAACACGATAACTAAAGTTAAATCAAGAATATCAGCCTAAAATTTGACATACATATTATTTATGATACTATCTAGGTAATGAACCAAAAGAGTAGTGAAATGTTGTTTCTTTAAAAAGTTCTTTTTTAAAAACATGATTTCACACTTACTCTTATAATTTACATTTTTTTGATACATTGCAAAACTTTTGCTTCCGAACCTAGGCAATAGTTGAATGATTATATATACTGAAGAATTTTGCATTCTGGTGATTTGTTTTTCAACGAGAGTGTTTGAAAATTGTCAAATTTAGTGAAAGTTTTTCAAATATTTGAATGAATATCTAATTAATATAATTTTTTCTGTGCTTTATTAAGTTTTAACATAAATTTCTAATAAAAATACAAAAATATTGCTTCAAATATCATTATTTAGAAAAAAGACCTCCGTACGTAGTCGGAAACAAAATACCGATATCCGCCAAAGTTATAGTACCCTAGATAGTTGTCGACTTTATCAAACCCAAAATTGGGGTCTGTCAATGCACCTTAGTAAAGCAGGAATTCACTCATTCACACGGATTTAGAAATGGAACCAATACACACACAGGAGAACTATCAAAAATTGCACATACATTTAACTCTAAAACTTTAAAAACAATTCTAATCACCAAATCCATTCACAAGAAAAAAATAGTTCCCTTTGAAAATTGAATATATTCGTTTTACAGATGAATATCGGATGGAAAAGATGGAAGATTAATCGAAAACTCAACATTCCAAAAGATCATAAGAAGAAATCTAAAATTAATGAGGTTTAAAAACGATTTGCGATGTACGCGCTGAATGCACATTGTTTTCTTTTCCAGTGAGAGGGGGGGGGGCTAAAGAAATGAGTACAAACATTCACTAATAGGTGACTCTGACATATCAAAGAGAATAAAAATATAGACAAAATGAATAACAAAGTTATCATTTTATTACAACCACAGTTATTCAGCATGGCCTCCACCACAAGACACAATACATTGCAGACAAGTCACAACGCAAGCGGCAGCCTCAAGATAAGGAAGGAAATGAGCTTGGAGAGGTATTCCGAGATTCACACGATGCTGCAGAATGCTAGTTTCTTCCAACCGCTTAACAAATACTATTAGCCATGTAAATTTCCCTGTTTACAGTCAAGTTTTTTTATGGTTTGTTAAAATTTACACGGATTTTTTACTCATCCTGTTTTTAGAATTCGGAAAAATTAGGAGTTTAGTTTCTTTAACGATCATAAATAAGTTTCGAATCCAAGTTTGTTATCACCAATACAATACTTCAGAATCAAAAATCGGAAGATTGTAAAAGAAATAATACCACTTTTAAATTTACTTAAATTGCTATATAAATTATTGAAACTTTGTTCACACAATTATCCTTTAAGAAACCAAAAGATTTCTTTTATTTGAAGCTAAGATTTTTATTTCTTGGCTGGTAAATGAAAAATAGAGTTATTATCATTTCGTACGGATGCTATATGATAACGCGAATGTTGCAATATCGTAAAAGATAAAACTTCTGATGTTGGATTATTTTATTTTTTGATAAAGCGGTAGAATAAGAAAGGAAAGAAATAAAAATTACTGCTTAACCTTCTCTTCTTAGCCCAGAGAAGCAAGCAAATTTCAGGAGATGAATCCGCGCAGTACTGAAACAGCAATACTATAAAGTAAACCCTCTTCAGGACTATGGGCTCCAATAAACAACCTGCTCACTTTTCGTAATATATGCATGTTTGACAAAAAATGTATCATTATTAGGAAGAATCAATAGAAATTAAACCCTCTTTAAGCATATGGACTCCAATAAAGATTTCAAAATTTATAAAAGGAGTTTTACCACTATTCCCATTGAAGAAATTTCTTTATCAATATTAAAATTTGGTTTATACACCCCGGCTGAATTCTAAATTAATTTTTTTTTTAATTTGAAGTTTGGATTTTTATATCTAAGCTGGTAAATGACAGTTTGTCGTTTCGATCGGATGCAATATGAAAACGTGATTGTTACAATATAGTATAGAAAAGCTCAAAGTTCTAATATTGGATTATTAGTATTTTTCGATAAAGCAGAAGAATAAGAACGACAATAGTAATTAAAGAAACGCAAAGTACTGCTTCATCTCCTCATAGCTCACAGATGCAAACAAGTTTCGGATGAATCGGCGCAGTACTACAACATGAATTCTTGAAATTAAGGTCTCTTCTGAACGATGGGCTCCATTAAACAACCCGTTCAATTTTCGCCATAACTGCATGCTGGACAAAAATGTATCATTATTTAGACGAGTCAATAAAGGTATTATTCTTGACTTGTTTATATAACTTATGAGAAGGACATGCAGATGATTCATGTTTGCGTGTGATAGAGGATAGCAGCGGCCTTATTTTTTCAAACTGGAATAAACTGCTTCGAGTGCCCCCATTTCCGACGAAAGGCAATATAAATGACATGTTGGATCGCTGTTATGGATAAGTGGAAATTTTATTATTGAATATCTTATATTCTGAAAATCTTATTTTTATTTGATTTGTTATACAGGGTGGTCATCAATTATTGAGAAATTAAAAAAATAATAAAACAGAACTCTATTAAATATATTATACTATAATAATTATAAAATTTTAATATATAAGATTTTAAGTATTTGAATATAAAAGATAATTTTATAAAATAAAGTGCTGTAGTATTTTACTAAGATCATTAATAGTTAAGATCTAAATAATACGAATACTTTCACTGAAAACACAGGAAATAAAGTGAATATCAGAATAATCAAAGAAAAATGAATGATGCATTAAAGTAATTTTTTGCGAAAACATGTCTCTCTTTTTTTCATTAACATGGCTAACAAGAGCCTTGAGTACAGCAGTACGGGTTTAAAATCCTGAATAATGAAGAACACGTCTAAAAGTTTCAGCGGAGTACCTTCTTCCAGTTTCTAAGGATATCGATGGGTCAACTTTAAAGGCACTTAACACAGAAGTTCACTTTATTGTGCCTATAATCTTCCTCTTTGTTGCAGCACTTGCAATTTCTTCCTCCTGGATTATTGACAATTATTCAAGTTTTCTTATATTTCTGTATAATTTCTTGTATACAACCATGGTTATTCCCAATCATCGATGCAATTTTTCTAACATCTTTCAACCATTTGATAACCAAACAATATCTTTTTTAGGAACTTCCTTTGTAGAGTTTGTTTCAAACGTTTTTAAGGGGAAAAATTATTATTTTCGTAAAAGACTGTTAAATATTCGTAGTATACTAAAGTGCAACTATTGAAGGCTTTAAAGAAAATTTTTAACAAAATACCTGACGAAAAACTGAGAAATTCGATCACTGTATATGTAATTTTGTGATATCGTTTTTCGACATACCATAATGTCTATTTTATTTTCGGAAAAAAGAATACATAAAATAAATTTTATTTTCACACAAACGTATGGGAAGGGAACTAGTATTCAGAGTAGAAAATGCTCTTATTTTAAAACACAATTTAGTCTGTTCATCATGATATACTTTAAACTAAAACTTAATGCGTACACTAAAACTTTGGAACTGACTGTTTGCCTTTTACCTCATTCGTCAGTAATGGCTTAAGAAGCATAAATGGTGAACGGAGAATAGCGATTTCTACCTTCTCATCATATTTTGCTTAAAATAGTCATATTAAACACAGTAATGATTTGACTCAGTGGCCCTTCCTAAAACTGACGTCTTGGAAATCTATTCCGCCCTTGTCACCCTGTTGCTAAGTCACTGATTATGCCAGCCTATAAGTATTATTATACACAAAAAAATCCGAGAAGAAATAATAATAAGACAGAAAATACTATCCAGACACAACTGCAAACAAATTAAGATCAAAGAAGCACCTAACCACGGGCGGATAGGCATGTCTTAAAAAGATCCAAACATCGTGCACTGCTGATATATCTTCTGGAATTTCCTGCTAAACGCCATCATGATATGTGTGTAATAAAAATATCCTGTTCTTAACCCAATTACTATGATTTTTGTGGTCCATTTGGTCTTTGCTAAATCAGTGTTGACTGTGAGCCAGTAGATGACTGGATGGCGTATGATTATAAAGAAAAGGTCAATGACCTTTTGGAGTGAGAAAGAAAATTATCCACGGCTTTAATGGCCACAAATAAGACAGAGCTGTTCATCAAGAATGCAGAATCCGAAGGATGTATTCTTTTACATTGAAGACAAATATTTAAGATTTATGTTGTTGATCTCGCAACCAGATTCTAGTGGGTCATCCCTGTGTTAACAAAGGAAACATCGTTCACTTGGTACAACGTTGCCTTAGTGCGAATAATTGGAAGCTTACAAGCGAAGTGTTTGAAATTTGCATTTTTGCGCCTATCGTCCGTAAGAATAGAGGTCATCATTCTTGGTCGTTTGCAAAAATATCTCAAAGGTATATTTTCACTGAAATTGCTTCATAGAACGGGGTAACATTCTTCAATGAGATTATTTTAGGCATAAAACCTCTTTCATACAATGAAAATAATCTAAAAAAATAAATTATGTTGTTGTCATAGGGAACACACAACTAGACAAAATTTCAAAAATCTAGCGATAGAGGAATTCAGTAAATAAATGGTTAAAAATTCTTATGGTTACAATAGTGAATGAAAGTTAATTGAAACATAAATTTAAGGAACACTGTGTTTAAAACAACATTTTTCACTTTTCTTTAATTATTTTCTACTTTTTAGTCTTTAATTTTGATAGCTGCATTTAAAGTTGATTATTATAAGCATTATGGAACCTTTAAATTATTTTTTTCAGATTCAGTGCCACGCGTATGGAATCAAAACTTAATTAAATCAATCAATTAACTGATAAGTATGTATGCAGGGTATTATCATCGCGAATATATAAGTATACCTCCAGAGCATACGAAGTTACAGAAAAAGTGATTTTAACATTCCATTTTTACAAAAAAGAAGATAATTGAAGTATGTGTATGAAATGAGCCTTGAGTACTCAATATGGTTACGCTTCGTTGCAAGAGTAATTAGAAGAATTTAAAAAATTAAAATTCCATCACTGCAGAATAGAACTTTATTTGAACTCCATAGCCTGGAATAATTCATATCCCTTATCAGTGGAATGGTTATAGGAGAATTGACAGTAGGATAATTTTTGTTTCTTTAAAACTTGACACAGTAGGAGAAGAAACCTGCAAACACGATTGTGTGACATACGCCATATTTTGAGATTATTCCGATCATTATTTAGACGAAACTACCATCTTGATTCGAAGAACATGGTACATTGGAAACAGCTTAAAAATTTGTTTATGCAGAAACCTGAAGTTCATGTGGGATACAATAAGTGCGTGACCCGAAATTTAGGATCTATCGGAGAAATTACTAATTAGTTTCAGATTCTGTCTAAATTAAATTATTTTAATTAAAAGATGGAAATACGGATTGAATTTATTCCATTAACTCACTTGAAAAATACATTGCTCCATCTCATCACATGTAGCAGAAACTATTTCGAAATATTAGAAAAAACCCAATTAAATAGCAGATTAAAATATTTGCTGCTATTTACAATGAAACCTCAGCGATCTTGCATTTATCCGAGTCTCCACAAAACGATCTCGGATTCCTAAGAAATATTTTTCCCTCTAATATATCGACAAAATTCAGAAGCTTGAAATTGAATAATTGTTAGATAAGAGTTAATTTCTTTTACCAAGTAGTAAATAATTTCACTCTTATCTTACAGATCATTGTGGATGAACTGTACGATAATAAATACATCTTTAACTGACTATGTACCAGAACCCTGAAAAATTAATCTCTCTCTACTGCGATATCCGATACAGCGATAAATTCATCTACAACCATAAAGTCTTGTGGTCTCGGTGAATTTGCATAGAACATCATGTTAATCTCCCCTAAATATAACGATATTCTGTACAGCAATAAACTCCTGTACTAAAATATTTTTTAAAAAACTCTTAACGTCATTTTTTCCACTTTAACAATATTTCATGGACGATAAGCAAACTTATAATGACGAAAATTCCAAAAATGGCGATGTTTCAGATGGCTGAAGAATGTGTTTTGAAACTCCGCATGAAGAAAAAAGTGGCAAAATGTCTGAAATTAACATGAAGGAATATCTAACAGCTGATGATGATTCAACTAATAAATAAATAAATATCTGGCGAAAATTTGATACCAATTTCTCTAAACTTTCCCCCTCACAGCAAGTTGTGGTCCCCCGTAGGAGAGACTCTGCTCCACAGTAGGAGAGACCTTGCCCCCCATCGGGCAGACATTAGCGCCACTCCTGTCTTCAATCATTTCAGTCCCTACGAGCTATTTTTTGAAACTTTTCATCCAGAAGCGATGATCATTTTCGTGCATTAGAGTCTATGCAAACCTTATTAGTTAATTTAACAGATAAAAAAATGAATACGGAAAAGAAAATATTGGATTTTTTCTGTAAATATGTTTCTCAGGTATGTGAACTATATTATTGTATAGCTGAATTTTCAAATTTTGTATGTTTTAACAAACACCACTCTGGTGATGATTTTATTGCAAAATATACATTTTTGTTTTGTGTCTACATTAAAACAACCAAAATTTAACTTTTTTACATTGTAATTATATCGCGACTCGATATAACAATACATTCATCTATAACAATATCTTTATTTGTCGCCAATGTATTGTTGAAATGAGGTATTACTGTAGTGCAAAGGCATTGTAGAACAATATTCTTACAAAACTATTGGATATTCTCGATCTTGCTGATATGTTGGAGTCCAAAAATTAAAAAAAAAACATGTATATATTAATTTTCTGTAAAGCGCGTGCTTAATGGGAACTGCATGCACATTTTAAGGTTTCACAAATAATTCGATATTTACATCACTAGCCGTGCAAGCAGCTTGTTCACCGGGAAAAAAATTTCAACTGAATCTTTTTTGCATAATTTTGATAATCATGGTCTCCTTAACAATGTAATTTTAAACTTCAAACTGCGATGTACATTTAACCCAAGTTCTTTTCGCAGCCTTGCAACTGTTCTTTTCCTTGTCTACATAAACGACCCTAATGGATTTCAATAACTATCCATTTCATTTAACATCTTAATTGCACGATGTCGGTGCCGACTTTACTTTCTTATTCTCATGTAAGATATGCAAATGATTTCAACATTAATATGGCGCGTCACATTTCACGTCCAGTGGCATATTAATTGATTAAGGGTATGCGGATAAAAAGAATTAAAACATAGCAACCATACTCGTTCAGCTCACTGGTTATTTCATAATATACATACTATTTTGAGGACTTTCTTTAGAGATTTTACTGAAAAAATGGTTGAAGTGACAAAAGAAAGTAAAATTCGGTTAAATAGTCTCTTAGCTTGCAACTATGCCATGGAAATTCGCAATTAATTATTTGTTTAAATGATGATACGAAAATACCTGATTGTAGAGGATGAAGACAAAATGTTTTCTTCCGTCCAGAAGTCGCAGTCGGAAGAAGCTGTGACTAGAGGAGCTGGAGTATGTGCTCCGTCAAATGCTGTGGGCTCTTATATATGTTAGTAGCGACTGGTGCGAAATAGCACTTCTTCGGGCAGGAGCGAAACCCTGGACAAGTGCTTGAGAAATAGCTAATTGAATCGTTGATTAAAGTTTTAGTTTATAATACTGCAGGCTTATAAGTAACAGTATAATTTACATTTTTTTGCTTTTTTTGCATAGATGTCCCTTATAGTGCCACTTGATGGGAATTTTTTGATCTAATTGTTTTTTCTATAAAAAAAATAAGTTTGAATGGTTACCCTAAACTTCATTTTATAATCCGCATATTTTTAATGGTTTCTTGAAATAAAATCTAAGGATTTTTCTGCACATCCTATATTTATATGTAGAAAAAGTAAGTATTTAGGTAGTTTTAAAAGCGGGAATAAATACATTTCGGGTTACAATGTGATGTCGCCATTACAAAAGCTGGAAATCAAGAATTGAATCCTTGTAACTGTAATTTTACCACTTTTAATATTGATCAAATTTTTATATAAAATTCTTAAATTTTATATTTCTCTAATAAACTTGGGTAGTTAACTTCGCCTGTTAATTATTTGAAGCCTTGATTTTTATATCTTGGCTGGTAAATGAAAATAAGTGTTATTACCCTTTCGTATGGATGCGGTGTGAAAACGAGAATAATACAATAAGGAAAAAGTTTTATGTTTCTATTATTAGAATTTTTAGGTAGAAGAAATGCAAAGTACTGCTAACCCTTCACCTCATGAATCATCTCAGTACTATATCATCAATACTGGAAATTAAATCCATTTCAGAACATTGGGACCAATTAAACAACATGTTCATTTTTCTCCACATCTGCAAGTTTGACCAAAATATGTCATTATAAAGAAGAGTCAATGTAGATATTATTCTTGACTTGTTTATGTAACTAATCAGGGGGACATACAATCTTCCGTGAGCCCTTATTTGTAGAAATTGAATTTAACTGCTTCGAGTCTCCCCATTTTCAACGAAAACCAATATAAATGACGCCGTGTTAGATCAAGGGTATGGATAAATGGAAATTTTAATATTGCGTATCGTATATTCCGGCCGGATATCTTATTTTCATTTGATTTATTCTACTGGATGATCATAAGTTATTGGAGTCGTTTAAAAATAATAAAAAAACTATAATGTAGAAATTTCGTTTTATTAATTTAGAGAGTAGATTAAATAGGGGCTTTTCTACAGATTCTGTAACGCGCCATTGCGGCGCTCTAAATCTTTTGCAGCGGAGATTCCAAACGCTACTCTCAAAATGGCTACCGTGCAGCAGAAAGCACGTCAGGTACGTATTTGCCTGCACTAACGCAAATCTATTGTAGCAGCCTAAAGACGTTTTCGCTAAAATGTATCGAAATTGTCAGTCTCCAAGTAAGAACTGCATCGATCATCAACGTTTTAATCAGAAATTCAAGAGAACAGGAAATGTGCGTCATAAAAATGGTGCGTGCACGACCATCCGTCTCAGACGAAGTTGTTCAACGAGTGAGGGAGACTTTCACTCCTTAATTGCCGATATTAACGCTTAATGGTGTTTTTACTTTGAAATAATATCGATACTCTAAACGAAATCCTCTTTGAACTGTCAGAAATGATTTGGTTTCATGCAACCAGAGACATACCTGCTGCTGCTCGGTCGCCATTTTGACACTTATGTTGGGAATCTCCCCCTCAGCACATTTAGAACACTTTAACGGGGTGTTACCTAAACTACTCTCTCTCATTAAAAAACAAAGTAGCTACATTATAGGGGTTTTATATTTATTTTTGAAATGGGTCCATTAATTTATGACCACCCTGTGTTAGTGAATTAGGAAAACACGTTAGGAATAAATCGATGATCTCTGCCAAATACTAATTGCTCGAGAGTCCTCAGGATGAGAACGGTAGGTTTATGATGTTTTCAAATCTTTTATCCAATGTGATTTAAATGAATTATAAATTTGTTATAGTTTCAAATTTCGTTTTCGCTTTTATATCTGAAATAATGAGATTTCGTTTTATTTATGTACGATTATAGTATCATTTTAAAAAGCTCATCATGCGGAATAATCAAGCAAAATATGCATTACTCCTTCACATACTTTGTTTTTCCGAATTTTAATAGATTTATTCTCGATTAATTCGATTTCGTCATAAAAATAATTTTAAAAGACAGTTATTTGTCTTTCACTATTTCTGTCGGAAAACATAACCTTTTGTTAATATCGTTTTTTATTTTGAACTTTTATAATAATTTAGAGTTCATTTTTCAAAAAAAAATTAAAATCAGGATTGATGTGGGTTAAAAATGGAAGCGCGTTCACCGTCAAAATTAATAATATATATTATTATAATTGTAATAGGACCTTTAGTTTGGTATATGTATTCATTGCAACTCAATAAAGCGGAAATTAAAATGAGATATTGCGAAAACATGTGTAATCTTTCCGAAAGAATTTAAGTGGAGGAACATCTCAATTCGCCTTTTTTTTCTTATAATTTTGTAAAGAATGAATTGATTTTCCTAACAACTAATTTTTAGGGTGTTTGGATAAAATTCCGTGAAGTTCAAAATTGTATTTGGTAATGCGCATGCACTTTAAAGTTTCAGATTGTCATTTAGTTTTGTCACTGTTCATATTTGTTGGTCATTAAACTGAAAACACATTTGGTAACTGTGGTAGTTCCTGGTAAACACAGACAATATCCTACTATATTTTCAATAATCTTATGGGAAACATTTTCATTGAAGTATGTAGATATGTCATTTAAATAATGGCACAGAATTTATTCTCGAATGGACAATTTTTTCAGCAAGCAAGAGGGGTATGGGTTACCCGGGCCACAGAGTCTTATGGGCCGCTAAGGCGATTAAATTTTGTGCATTAATGCACCTTTTAAAGTGAAGTATTATGAGGCGGCGATAAAATAATTCTCTACTCCGGGCGCCATTTACCTTTGCTAAAATTCTGATGATGACTGGGGGTAAACATTTTACGCCCCGGGCGCAAGTTAATCTCCCTTGGCAAATCTCTTTATCCAAATTAATTTCTGGGAAATTCCAAAGAATAATACCATAGCAAACTTGAATGTTGTCATGGGTGGGTTGGGTATTTAATAAAATCCGTGTCAAAGTTTTATTTATGCTGAACATGTCCTTCCCACTCTTCTAGGTACTGAAGATATGTCCCTTCAAGTTACGCCACTTTTTCTTTGAAAATTAATAATAGTATCTTCTTCATCTACGCTCCTTAATATTTGGCCGCACTTGTAATAGCATGAAAATATTTACTTTTTTGCTAGCTTTGTTTTTAGGCTACCGTATTTTTTGGCATAAATACTGCCGGATACTAGGAAAGACATCGCTTGGGCATCCACTTCGGAAAAAAATAATGGAATATCGGTGCCTCTTTAAGCAAAGAACAAAGCTCTGATTCTGGGTTATCAAAATAATGTGGGGTGATTTTTTTTATTAACAGTCGTTTATATACGGTATTCATATACATGTAAAACATGTGGATATCTTATGGATTATATATTTGTATTCATTATGCTCAAAACGCGTTTGTCTTTTCTCATATTTTATTTCCAAAACCAAAATTTTTAAGCTGTATTTACTTTTTTTCCTCTTTTTTAACTGGTGTTGAGGGTGCGTTCCTTACCTACGTTCTAATAAATTGCCATTTTTCTCAATAATTTTCTGTTGTTTTTATTGTATTAATAAACCTGTATTTGAAATTTACTGATGCATACGCACACTCCTATGTAGGAAGCTGTCCCGAAGGTGTTTGCTTACTGATTTTAGTAGTATGTTTTAACGGTCACGTGTTTCTTGAGATTGTAACAGATTATTTTAATTCATAGAAATGCTTCAGCAGCGGAACCATCCTCTGAGGATTTTGAGAATGTTTTGGAATATATTTTGTATTTTCTGTTTTTAGTTTCGTTTGAGTGCGCATATTTTAACTTTCGAAAATGACAGTGTATTATTTGCGTTGCGTTTTCAGACAGGGGATTTAAATTTTAATTTATTTAAGAGTCAATAATTGTCATCTATTCATAGATCAGCGAAATCCTCCGATCTAAGATTTTTCTTAATTTTAGGCCTTTCTCCCTCAAAATCATTGAACAATTAATTGTCATTTCAATCATTTTATGATTTTCTTTAAAACGGTTCATGGATCAACTTTTATCCTTAGCTTCTGGGTGAGTGTTTGTTGGAATTTTACTGTAAGTTAGGGCCCATAATGTTATGGGTGGTTCATGTAAACTTAACGGCTGCTTATCTTTCAACTTGTTGTCGTGCTGCTTCCCACTCAGCATAATTACAAAGCTTTTATGGTTAGGATTGTACTTATGATTTGAAATATTTTTTTATTACTTCTGCAGGTTGTATATCCAGCCTACGTCACTGCTTCAGCGCATCGGCGGAAAGAGGTTCACAATTGCAAAGTTCGTCTCAAAATCGCCCTCGCGTTGTTTCAAAACGGGACTTTAATTTAACTTAACTAAACTCAGCACATCAGCGAGCGCTCTGAATCTGGTATGCTTCCATTTCCCCATGCCACCCATACTAAGATGTGAAGAGAATTGCAAAATGAACGAATTCACTGTCTTATTCGCAGAGAGTTAACCCTCTGACACTAAGCCGGTCGTAACCGGCCATTTAACTTCTATACTAGTGGGACGGATTTCGGCCGGTTACTGTTCCGAACAAACAACAACAAAGGTCTGTCAGAAACTAAAACTACTCACACCACATATCCAAGGTCATATTAAGTGTAACGTTTCACGATAAATATTTGAAATGGAATCGTCAAGTACCCGGGATGTTGCGCTACTGAAGACGGTGGAAGGCCGTTAACACTGCTTATTATTTTTATTGTAAGAGAAATAAGTTAGAAAAAGAATTAATTTACGGTAATTAGAAAAAAAAGATAAGATAATTCATCATGATCTTAACCGTTAAACTAGAGTTTAATCCGAATACCTGAAAATATGATTGACATTTTATGTTAACGACAGTCATCCGCCACTGACAAGCGGGGGCGTAAAGGGAATCAAAAATTATAACAAGCCTATAAATGTATTTTTTATTTTTATTCTCAAAACTAATAAACTAATCTTATTTTCTATATTATTTACTCATGTTTAGAATTTTCGATGCAATTACTTAATTTTAGTATAATTTGGTATTAACATATTTTTTTAAATTTAGTATTTGGCATCGAATACTAATTTTCTATTACATTGATGTTTTTATATACAGTAAGTATTATATTACAGTTTTATCAGTAGAAATATATAAAATTGCTACTACAAAATATGATTTGCTTCATTCTCGACATTTTATTATTTCAACCGATATCAATACTAAAATAAAACAATGATATATTCTAAATTTTTAAAAATTATTGCGGAGTGATTCCCAGCTTATTCAACCTATCACCGGCTCCGTTCTATTCCATACCCCCTAAGCACACGCAAACATGACTACCACTCATGTCCGAGCGTTCTAGCATTCTTAAGTTTAGATTGCACCACTGTGCAGGACTGTCTGATTGGGCGATGACTGCTGCAATGTCGCTTGGAAGTATATTTATACCGTCAGCTTTTGCGAGGTGATATTCGCAGAATTTCTGCATCCTATTTCAGGAAACTTCAAAGTATTGTATTTAAGAATCAATATTCAACATGATTATATAGCATGGCAAAAGTGAGGCGGGATAGAACAATTGTGGTTTCTGAGTGGTCCAGATATGGGTGGATTCCATGCAAATGTGCTACAGATTGAGATGAAGAATTGTATATTTAATAGGTAGATTCGTAGATGCCGAATTGCCTCTTTCAATAGCGCATATTATGGGAGGAAGGACTCCCACACAAACAACTTTCAATAAATTCACAAATGAACAGGAGACGAATCTGGTGATGGTGGGAACCACCTGATCTTGCAGCCTTGAATTACCGTCGACTTAACACTTGGTCTTCACAAAAAGGAACCTCAAGGAATATGTTCACTCAAATTTCTTTATGGAGTATAGCAACATCCAGCCTGACGATTGCTACTGGCATCACATCTCTCTTCCAATCGGGGTACTTTGAAATATTAAATTATTTATTATTTATTATCATCGGGAACACAAAACGGAACAATATTCAGAAATCCAGAGCAAAAAGTGAAAAAGTACTTACAGTTTTTAATGCTTAACCCTTTTTTTATAAACGCAAACTCTATTATTGATCCAAATATTATCAAATGACTGTTTTCTTAAATCATCCGAGTCACAAGCGAAGAACTCGGTTTTAAAAACATATGGATTGGTAATAGAATTCCGTTATGAGAAGAAAACCTTGATTTCTTACAGATGTAAAAGGTTCATTGCCGATGAACTTTCGTTTAAGAAATAAATTTTTACCTAGAATAAGTACCAGAACTCCAGAAGAACAATAGTGTAATGTTCTTTCAAAACTTTTCAATTTTCTTGATATTGCGAAAATTTAAAAATAAGGTATCTATACCTAAATGATTTTTAAACCGCATTTATCATAAACTCTTCTAAACTCTTAATGAAACTTTGAGGTTTACGTATTATAAATAACAAATCTTCAAATTCAAAGTTCGAATTTCAAATTATGTGGCTACTCATATCCTATTGACTATTTTCGATAAAAAAATAACCTTTCAAGCCAAAAAGGAAAGTTTATGTAATTAACGATTAACAGAATATTTGCTTGAAGATAAGGAGCGCTGTTTTAGTACCCAAAGATGCGATCATTTCTCTGGTAAATTTTGTGATTCTGGTGATGGAGGTCTGTAAAAATTAAAATTTATTTTAGATATCAATTGCAAAAGAAAGTCATTTCATCCCTCTATGGTTTCCTTATAAAAATATGAGGGCTTAAATTTATGCCAGATTGTAAATAAATTTGATGATATTGAAGCAAATAAAATAAACTTAAACAATTTTTGCATACACGGTCTTCACTTGTGCTTTGCATATTTTCAGCACAACGTGTTCTCTGAGTCAGTCTAGTTTTTCTCTTATTTCTTTTCTCACGAATAGTTTCTCATGGAAAACGTTTAAATTTTTCTTTGTCGCTACTCACGAATTATTTTATTGTTTCAATGGAGAGTTAGAGGATAGGGTAGAAGCTACACCGCAGTAAATTTCCCTCAGTATTTCTGTCTTTCCATTTAGTTGTGTGTTCGTTATCGTACGAAAAGTTTCGGATGAAGCACGATTCTATATTCTGTGTCGCTACAGTCAGTGCTACTACAAATGGACAGTCAGAGGATGAGACAGAAGAGATACTGCAGAACAGGTTTGGAAGTGAATCGCATTTCCTTTCTGTATTTCTGTTTCCAGTGCGCGTAGAAAGGGCAAATGATCTCGGCATCTCACCACATTCCTGTTGCTTCTTTAAAATCATGCTGGATACGTGTGTGTGTACGTGTTACAGGTTGCGTAATGTTTTTCTCTCTAAAATACGGATCAGGGGTGATATTCACGGAGCTGGTGACCGCCATAATATTGTACTTTTGTATTTCTAAAACTTGAGTAGATAATTGATCTAACTAATCTTGGTACTGTTTTACTCAGACTATTTTGCAATTTGTATGTTTGTCTGTAAATTTGTTTGTTAATTGACGGTATTTTATTTTTTTCAAATGTGGTATGAATGTTCATTCAATCCATCGAAAACAACGTATGTGCAAAGTTTTTTTTACATTCCATTTCAAGATGGTAGTTGTTTGAATGGCTTTAATTCCTCGCGAGTCAATTTCTCCATTAAAACATAGAGTGATATTTTTAATGGTGAAACACTCGAATGTAATTTTGTTAAATCCGATAAAAACATACATCTAACCGTTTTTTAAAGTTCTGATAAATGTAGAAACTTGTTTAAATAATTTGCACTTGAAAAGAGCGGCTAAACGTTTAAATAATGTCATGAAGAGCCGATTTTACATACTTTTTCTTCGAAAGCGAATTTTACTGATCTCAGAATTACTAAACCATATTGTTTTCAGAGTGAAAGATTGAATTAATTTATGATTCTCTCAAAGTGTACCAAAGATTCGGTGGCGTATTTGGTTCTGTTCTTTTTCCTTGTGCATGTGTGTTTTAATTTACTTAATTTATTTTTGTTGTTGACCCTTTTTTCCAGTGTTTGTAACATTCTGTGCTGTGTGTCGTGATGCTTTTCTGTGTGTCGTGTCATATTGCCTCTTTTGTATTTCTTTTATATCTTTACACCGATCTGGTAAAGGCCTTTCACCGTTCGGGTAGGTCGGACCAGTGTGGGTTTTAAATAAAACAATACTAACTGTTAATAGTGTCTAAAAAATTCAAGTTGACAAATCTGAGGACGTGGAAGTCTGCTGAATATTTTCCTTCTTAGATATCTGGCTATCTGTACTACTAATAAAGGAGAATATGTGTTTGTGCGTGTTGACGCTCTAAAGGCAGACCTCCGAGATACGAAAACGAGCTACGAAATTTCGTACATAGTTTGGAGGGTGGAAATGTGCACCTTGGAGCCGTTTTACTTAAATCTTAGTTACATTTTTAATCAATGAAAAATTAAATTAAACATTTTGTTTTCCCTTGATTACTACATAACATATGACACCACACAAAATATTTTCATGCTATCTGAAATTTCAAAAAATTATCTTTCAATGATATCATTCAAGTTGCCTTACTATTTTCTTTTTTCTAATTTTAATACATTTTCAGATATTCTTTTAACAAAACTTACAACAATACTCTCATTTACAGAAATGAAATCCAAATCTTTTTCATTGTTTAAGCAAATATTTAATTGCTTGTTTCTCTTCCATTGGCGGAATGTAAGGGAACTAATGGATTTTACTTTATTTTTTATTTCATAAATTTTTCTATGCAATCTGCAAACAAAGTGTTCTAAGCTGTTAAGTATATTCGGAATATACCCAGTAAAATAAATGAAAATTCAACTATAAGAAGAAAAAAAATAGTTTTACCATTCAATTCAACTTTATTATTAAAGCAAAGATGGTGGCCGACACAAGCCAATCCATAATCTTCAGCTTTGATGCGTTGTTTAAGTCCCTCTACGCAGCCTCAAGTTCCAACCTAGAATTCTAAACAGAGGGCGCAAAAGACAATGCCGGATTTTACGTCAATAAGTGGGTAAGATGAACAATTGTGGGAATTACTCGATTAAACACCAATAGCGATGCTCAAGACATTTTCTTGCTTCACTGCAATACTGGCTTAGTCGCACTTTTCAGAGCTCTAGTGGCTCAGTGTTTCTGCTCATGGAACCACAGAACGAAATTTTACCTGCATACTCCTTTAGGCCTAAGTATTACAATTTGTTTTCGCCTGAAATTAAACTTTTAAGGTTAGTGCGCCGTAGAAGGTGTAAAGGGTTATATAGCATCCTAATCACCACAGTAAGGAACTCGATTATGAAAATTAAAAACGGAGACACTAAAGTTACAAAAATTTCCCCAAATCTCTAAATTTATATTTAAAAAGCTTTATTTAATCTAGTGCTAAATAAATTGACTATTTACTTACAGGCCATTATGAATGAACTTCAGTGCAACAAATTCATTTTTAATATTACATAATATTACATAACATACATTAGAACATATTACATTATTTTTAATAGAAATTATGGTACGCATAATACTATTAAGTACTCTGTGCTACCTAATAGTACAAAGGCATTGTAGTACAATATTCTTACAAAACATTTAGATATTCTCGATCCTGCATAATATTCAGATATTCGAAATTTTGAACCAGCGGGCATGATCTTCCCTAAACTTTCCCGTATACTTCCTAACACATGTGGAGAAAAAAATAAGGCATTTTTATTTATTATTTTTTTTATTCTTGCATAAAAATCTTATGAAATATGCAGTTTGTAGAATTTTTTCATTAACTTATCACAATCTTTCCTTTGATAGTTATTTAGTTAAATAAAAATTATATCATTCATGTCAATGAACTTTGTTTTTAATGTAACAATGCAAAATGATATCTCTAAGATTATCAATAATGTAGCATTTTATGTTGTTTTGTTTCAACTTTTGATATAATTAAATCAGCTGTAATTGATTGTAGCTTTAGAATTGTCAATAGTTATAATTCTTAAAATTTAGAAAAATTAATTAATTAAATTTTAATTAAAATAAAAACAATAACATATTTTGCATTAAATAGAAAGGCGCATACGCAGCCAAATCTAAGGAAATACAAAAACAAATAATAGAAATTTAAATTAAAAGAAAATAAATTAAAAGAAAACAATGATAAAATGAAAAATAATGAAAACAATAGACGTTTTTGCGTGCAAACGCAGCAGCAGAAAGTAATTGCTTCAACAGAAAGTTTTAAAAAAATACAACAAGAACTATAGAAAAACCAAAATTTACCAATGCTTAGAACAATTTGTTAAGAAATTATTCAAAATGAAAAGGAACTAAAATGGCTCACTCATCAGAAACCACACGCCATTTTTAGTTCAAAAAGGAACAAGATTTTCTGTGGAAAGGAACGACAAAAAGTCAAAATTTATTCCTTCCTGTGGTCTGAATCTTGTCCGGCCACCAAATAAAGAACATAAATCCAAAATTTTTTGAATCCATAATCAGAAGAAAGAGATAAAAATTTCACCTTCTTTCAGAAGCAAGCCAAGCAGAAAAATGACGCAATAGATACAAAACAATCAACGATCTAGAAGCTATCCAGTAGCTCCATCTATGAATAAAAATTTGAACTATTTCTCAGGAGAACAAAAACTAATTTTAAAAAAGATCAAGTTTAAAGGAAACAAAAAGGGAATCCGTTATCCTTTAAGTTATTATTTAAATTACCTAGGGCTTTGACTAAAGAAGAGTGGTTATTACAGATGTGTTTAATCCTATTAATTTGAGAATAAATAGAGTTCTTAATAATTTTAACCCTCTGAGCGTTTCACACGTATTTCTACGTCGACCTTAGACTACCTCATAAGCGGGAAACACGCATTTCAACGTGTGGTCAGAGACACGCCGAAAGCGGTCAGTCCGGATATTTACGTCTCTTGTGAACTGTCTCTAAAGTGCGATAAACGTATTATTCCGAATTTTTTCCCCCTTCCTTGGTTTGACATTTTGATTGATTAGCTGGGTAGGGTAGCGGTCGACACAATGAGTGCTGATAAGAATGTACTTGCTGCAAGTTAGAGATACCACAGGATCCAAGACCCCACACCCCCTTTGGCTTGGGGCATTTTAACGCTATCTGCATTGAGGTCTTCTTTCAGAAAGAAGGTCAGTTTTGGATTTTTTTTTCTAGTTGTGTGTGTCCGAATTTGGATTCTGTATAAGTTCGGTTTAATATTTGTCAGCCTGGATTGAAATTGTATTATGTTTCAAGTGTTTTCCCTGTAATACACTTATGTTATATAAGATTTTATTTCAATGCATCAATGTTTTAATCGAATTGTTAAGTAAAATAGATTTTGTGGTCCAATCTCTTTCAATACCCCATTCAAGCATAGAAAAATTTGAGAAGCCGGGGGTGATAAGAAAAGAGGGGGTTGTTTATTTCGTTATATAACATTGAATTGAAAAAAAATAACTTTAAGGTTTAGGTGTGATTTTTTAAAACTATAACAGTTTTTTTTCTAGATGAGTTTTCTATATTACACTACTTAGAATTTCTTTTAAATTCATCAAAATGAAATAAATTCCGAAAAAAAAACAATTATTTTTTCAAATAATTATTATTCAATTTATTTTTTGCTCACTTTGAACAAACATTGAAACAAATGTTAAAGAAAAGGGATGAAAATTTTATTTTTTATGTTTTAAAATATTGTATTTTTGTTAGAGAAAATTTTGGTTTACATGGAAACGTAAAAAATAATATCAACTAAATTTAACGTTTCAGTGATCTTAACAGACTTTTAGTTATCTTATTAAGAGTCTGATAACATCTGCAGTTTAAGTTTATTTCAATAGTCAGTGAAAATGTTTATTTCTTTTTTAAAATGTAAGAAAACAAAACCATTTCTAAGAAAATATCAATGCTTACTTCAATGATACTGTATTTATGCACTAGTTCCTTGAGCGTTATAGTTTTGCTGATATGCATTCTTCATTAAGTGATCAAATCTAAATGCCTGAATTACATTGCTTTTGGTAGCTCTTATGCCAATTGCGAGCTGAATTTTAATAGATGCTATGAGACAAGAATCCACTAATATGTGTTACTAACCTATGATGCATCCCGACACGTTATTAACGAGTTTGAAAACAGTACTTCTAATAATAATAGTAGTCTCAGGCATTGAATTATTTCCAAACTCCACCGTCACATGCTAGACAGTGTGTTTTAGCACAATATCTTGTGTGTGTGCTGTGATTTGTAAAGTATAATTTTTTTAAATAAAATTCTGATTTATATACAGGTTTTTACTTTCATTCTGAACTTTAATGGATAATAATGAGACTCTTATTTATTTTCCAAGCTGTATGATATATTTGAATTAGATCTATAATTTTATTTTTTAAGAAAAACAGTAAAGTGTCAGTTTTATGTTAGTTAAATTTCCTTTATATTTGGTATGAAAAGGCCCAAAAATGTTTTTGAATATCACACCGATAACGTCCAAGACATTTATAAATTGTGAAAAGGCACCTGATTAATTTCGAATAGGTGTTAAATTTTTCTCCTTATTCTTTGATTTTGCGAAGTTTGCAAAAAATTGTCTGTAGAAAAAAAAAATTCAATAATATTTTACTTCGTAGCTAGCGCATTTTCGTAAAATTGATAGGAAAAAAAAGTTTGATCGTTTTTACATTCCAGTAAACGAAGAATACAAAGAGAAAGAATTATAATCGTTGATCGTAAATTTCAACACGAGATTTTGACGAATCTCCAGTTTTTAGACCTCCCCGAGTCCGAAAAACACAATTTTGGAATTATGTTTGTGAACACAATAACTCAACAACGGTTAGAGTTAGAAAGAAGTAATCTTTTATATGGACTTAATACAAAATTAGTATATTTCAATCAAGTTTTGGATAAAGTCAGTCCAAGGAAAATTTGTATGTTAGGGTTCATATCAACACGATAATTTCAGAACTTAAACAGCTAGATAGATAAAATTTGGTACACAGTTTTAAAAATTAGGAATGTAGGTCCGTATTAAATTTTGGACGAAATCCCTCGACGCGTTAACTGTCTGTTGGTTTCTGTAATCGCATGCTTGTGAACACGATAATTCCTAAACGCAACGACTTAGATAAATGAAATTTGGTATGTGGTCTTTTAACCCTAATTGTCCAATTTTCGTTTCAATCGGGTAAAAAAAAACTTTAATGCCCTTGAAACTCAATATGCCATTACATTTCGATAAAAAAAAATTATAAATAAAAATTAAAGGGACCGTTCAAATATTACGTAAGCATTTTTTTGGTATTTTTTGACCCCCTCCCCCCCTCGTCAGCAAAAATAAGCAAATCGCAAACCCCCCTCTTATAATTACGTAAGCAAACTGCACCTCCCCGTTCTTTTTTTTACAAAACGTATAACAATAATAATCTAATTTTAAAAATTTTAGGATTTAATTCAAATAAAACCAGCGGGAGTGACCTCCCCTAAACTTTCTCGTATATTTCTCGAACATTTGTCATTTCCCTTCCCCCTGCGTGGATAAAAAAATCGAACCTACTGTAACCCAGAATTCAATGACTATCAGAAGGTTTTTCATTGTAGATTATAGTGATAGTAAAATATTTAGGTGAAAAATCATATTGAAAGAGATGCGTATGTATTAAAAGTCAGCAATATTTATTTTCTATCAAACTGTAGCCAATGAACAAGCTCCGTGTGCAGAGGA
>BGPR01004048.1:54362-72779 GCA_013235015.1 Araneus ventricosus
TAATTAATTTTAAAAATCAATTGTAAAAATAAAATTTATTTACTAAATCACTTGCATTTCTTAATTCAAAAGCTTAGTAAAAAATAATTTTATCAATCAATTATAAAATTCTTGAAAATTAATTGGAAAAAGACAAAATGTTAGTGTTGCAAATATGAATCACAAAACAATGTGAAGTTAAACATATTAATAGATAATTGGAATATTTAGAAAAAAATATTACGTCCTTAATGTTATTTCTTGTATCACAAAATTTTCGATTTAGTAACAGAAGTTCAGTTTGCTAACAGAACATCTTTTCTTTAAAAATAATAAATGCAATTAACATTATATATCCTCAGACTTAAGCAACTTTATTAGGTTGAATTTTTTCTGGTATATCATTTGCAAAGTAAATACGAAAAAAATTATTTTTAAACATCATACTTTACAATTTAGGTGATCTCAACAGTCAAATAAATTACAAATTTTAAAACAAATTTATTGGATTTCTGAAATATAAAGCCATTATAAAAGTATCATTCATTGAATACATTTCATTTAACTAAACAGAGTGGGCACAAATCAGATATGCAAATTCATAACGAATAATTTGCAAAATATTAATTGCAAGGCAGCATTTCTATTGCATTAGCGTATTGATATGTCTGTATTCTAACTTTGCGGACAGACTACTCGAAATGTTTCCAATCCACTCTGAGTGAAGTGTAGTTTGCGGTTGTTCTTTACTCTTTCTGTGTTGTCGTAAAAATGGAAATGCATAACAACGCTGAAAAGTGCAAGTGCAACGAATGTCTATTCAGACTATCATTCATATAATACTATAGTTATAATTCTTAAAATTTAGCAAAATTAATTAATTAAATTTTGATTAAAATAAAAAACAATAACATATTTTGCATTAAATAGAAAGGCGCATATGCAGCCAAATCTATCGAAATACAAAAACAAATAAAAGAAATTTAAATTAAAAGAAAACAAATTAAAAGAAAACAAATTAAAAGAAAACAATGATAAAATGAAAAATAATGAAAACAATAGACGTTTTTTCGTGCAAACGCAGCTGCAAAAAGTAATTGCTTCAACAGAAATTTTTTAAAAAAATACAACAAGAACTATAGAGAAACCAAAATTTACCAATACTTAGAACAATTTTTTAAGAAATTATTCAAAATGAAAAGGAACTAAAATGGCTCACTCATCAGAAACCACACGCCATTTTTAGTTCCAAAATGAACAAGATTTTCTGTGGAAAGGAAAGACAAAAAGTCAAAATTTATTCCTTCCTGTGGTCTGAATCTTGTCCGGCCACCAAATAAAGAACATAAATCCAAAATTTTTTAAATCCATAATCAAAAGAAAGAGATAAAAATTTACCTTCTTTCAGAAGCAAGCCAATCAGAAAAGTGACGCAATAGATACAAAACAATCAACGATCTAGAAGCTATCCAGTAGCTCCATCTATGAATAAAAATTTGAACTATTTCTCAGGAGAACAAAAACTAATTTTTAAAAGATCAAGTTTTAAGGAAACAAAAAGGGAATCCGTTATCCTTTAAGTTATTATTTAAATTACCTAGGGCTTTGACAAAAGAAGAGTGGTTATTACAGATGTGTTTAATCCTATTAATTTGAGAATAAATAGAGTTCTTAATAATTCTAAAATCAAGATTTGTCTGAAAGTTGCAAAGTGAAATAGCCTTAAAATTAAATTCCTTTCTTTTGTCATAAATTCCAACCAAAATATCTGAATTCCCGATTTCAATTTCTAGATCCAAAAAATTACATTTGTTAAATTCATTATTAGTTTTATTTAATTTGAGTTCTTTTGGATAGCAACTAAAAATGGAGTTAACATTGTTATGATTAAAGACTAAAAGGTCATCAATGAAACGAAAACCATAAACAATTTCATTTTTAATTAAATCCCTCTCAAATGAGTGGAGAAATAAATCGGCTAGTGCACTTGAAAAACAACAACCCATAGGAATACCAAGAACCTGCTTAAAGTAGTTAATTCCATTAAAAAGATAATTTTCACAAATATTAACCCTGCACATTTCTAACCATTTGTTTTTATCAATTAAATCAGTATTAAGGTAAATATCAAATAAATTAGAGCACACTTCAATTAATTTATTATGTGGGAGGCTAGTAAAAAGATTTTCAAAATCAAATGTATGAATGCTACTAATTTTTTTATTTTCTTTGATAAAGTCCAAAATTTTAGTGTTATTGTCAATAATGAAGCTCTCTTCCTCTTTGATTTTGTTAAGAATAATTTTTAGAAATTTAAAGAAGACTTTACCAAAATAATAATTATAACTACCAGTGCTACAAGTAACAAATCTAAATTTTAAGGGATTTTTATGAAATTTTATAGTGGGAAAAAGGTAAGGATAATTTAAATTACTGGTTTTAATTTTAGTTTTTTTAGCAAGTGCTAACATTCTTTTGTCAAGTTCTTTTTTGCCAAAATTTATTAATTGATACGTATTATTTGAATTATATTCATTAAGCATTATTTCCTTGAAGTGAAGTTTACACATAATGCAAAAATTATTTCCTGCCTTATCAACTGTTGTAATGATAAATTTCCCTTTTAAATTTTCAATTTCTTTTTTAAGATGCTCGTTGAAGAAAATGCCTCTATTAGAAATTTTGCTTTTATTATTATTAATTCTATTTTTTGCTTCCATTAGGATTCTCTGCTTCCATTCACCAAATCCTTCAATGGGCCAATGATATTTCCTGGCAATATTTGCAATAAAAACATCTAAGTCTCGATTAATGGAATTCACCTTTCTAATTTGACTAACTCTATTCCTTAACCTAAATTTAGTTCCCTTTAACATAATATCTCTAAGAGAATTGGATTTAATAATATTCAAGTTACCAGTGATAATGTGCCCCCTATCCTTATCAATAAAGTCCTTATATTCTTCTTCAAAACAAAAACAGTGTGAATTGTTGATCTCATTTAAATTTTTACAAAAGAAATTATAGTTGCAAATTTGCTTTTTAAGAGTCCTTGAGAATTTGAATGCAGTTGAAATGACCGAAACATCCTTAACAGGAAAGTATTTTTTGTTATCATGTAAAATTTCAGGTAACTTTATAGCTTCAAATGAGATATCAAGAAAATTAATAACACAAAATTCCTTTTTCTCAATTTTGTTAATTTTGAAAAGAAGTTTATTATTAGAAATTCCTAGTTTAAATTTTACCAAATCAAAGAAGACAATTTTGACAAAACCGTTATTAAATTTTAAATCCTCAATTTTATTATTAAAAAACCATTTAAGCCTGTCATTTTTAATTTTAAAAATATAATGCTTAATTTTATCAATATTATCCAAGTTATGGTCAAGATTACATAAATCCTGAAGTTCTTTCATACATATAACTAAATTTCCTCCCTTACCTTTACCTCTTTTAAATCTGAATTTTTTATTATTCGTGTTTAAGAAATTTTTGAAGATGTTGAATTTTTTATAAATACAAATTTTATCAAATTCGCTGTAACCCTCACCATTTAGTTTGCTGTTAAGTCCATATGGGAAGAGAGTTTTAAGGCTGCAAATATACAAATTTTCTAGATCAAGTCTTTTATGAAGATCCATAATGTTATTTTCAAGGATAAAAAGAGCAGTGTTCTCAAAATTGTGTTCCTGAAAATGAACAAGCTCGTAATCATGAGAATTGTATTTTTTGAAATTTTTTATTTTTGATCTATGTCCATTAATTCTAATGTTTAATTCCGTGCAGGTTTGACCAATATAGTTGAGGTTACATTCTTTACATTGAATTAAATAAATAACATTTTTAATTTTACAAAAAACTTCCAGACCTTCGCTATCCTTTCCCAATTGCATTTCGCTTGCTGAAGGACATGTTTTACATCTAATATTGCCACATTTCCTAAAGTTTTTTAAATGATCCGAGTTCAATATGTGTGCAAGTAACTTTTTATCCATGGACACCCCTTGCTCAAAGTATTCCATAGTGCCCCTTGGTAAAGCGAGCGACGGGCAATGCGCTATACAATCCTTATTAAATGAATCTATCATAGTAAAAAGTCTTCTTATTCAAAATCATTTATCTCAACAACCTGGGCAGATCCCTAACATGAAAGAAAAATATGACCAAAGTACATTCCCAAAGAAAATTTATTAAGATATTTAAATTTATAAAAAGCTTTGTATTAAATGTATAAAGAGTTTTGTATTAAATGGAATGGCGCGTTTGCAACAAATTCCAGTGAAATACAAGAAACAATAGTTATAATTCTTAAAATTTAGAAAAATTAATTAATTAAATTTTAATTAAAATAAAAAAACAATAACATATTTTGCATTAAATAGAAAGGCGCATATGCAGCCAAATCTAACGAAATACAAAAACAAATAATAGAAATTTAAATTAAAAGAAAATAAATTAAAAGAAAACAATGATAAAATGAAAAATAATGAAAACAATAGACGTTTTTGCGTGCAAACGCAGCAGCAAAAAGTAATTGCTTCAACAGAATTTTTTTTAAAAATACAACAAGAACTATAGAAAAACCAAAATTTACCAGTGCTTAGAACAATTTGTTAAGAAATTATTCAAAATGAAAAGGAACTAAAATGGCTCACTCATCAGAAACCACACGCCATTTTTAGTTCAAAAAAGGAACAAGATTTTCTGTGGAAAGGAACGACAAAAAGTCAAAATTTATTCCTTCCTGTGGTCTGAATCTTGCCCGGCCACCAAATAAAGAACATAAATCCAAAATTTTTTGAATTCATAATCAGAAGAAAGAGATAAAAATTTTACCTTCTTTCAGAAGCAAGCCAAGCAGAAAAATGACGCAATAGATACAAAACAATCAACGATCTAGAAGCTATCCAGTAGCTCCATCTATGAATAAAAATTATTTATTTAGAATTGTCATTGTTTCTTTTTTCAACCACAGATTTGAAGCGGCAGTGTTTATTGTTTCAATTATCCAAAAATTAAAGGCGTGATTATATCAAAATTTGAAAACGAATATTTACCACTTTCAATATTCCAGAAATTACTATATAAAATTTCGAAAATTTTATCTGGTGTAACAGTTCTTGTTAGTCGTAGTATCATTTCTTTAATATAAAGCTGAGATTTTAATTTCTTTGCTGGTAAATAAAAATTAGTGTTTTTATTATTTCTTATGGATGCGATATGAAATCGTGAATTTTGCAAAAGCTAAGATTTTGAGATAGCTAACTACAAAAAAATCCATCAATGTAATTGAAATGCTTACCTCGAGCACCAATTTATAATCCGCTTGTTTTTCATGGTTTCTTAAAATGTCTATGGATATTTTCGAACTTCCTATACTCAGAATAGGGAAAAAAGTAAGTATTAAGGTAGCTTTGCAAGCGTCGAATAAAAAAGGTTCGATTCAAAATGATAAATCACCTTTGCTGATGTTGGCTATAAAGATTCGAAAATTTGTAAAAGAAGTATTACCACTTTAAATATTGCAGAAAATTCTATTTTATTACAAATATTAAAACGACATGATACACATATTTGTTTGCTGTTTCTTTAATATGAAAATTAGTGTTATTGTGTCGTTTTGTGCGAATGTTACAATATGATTAAGCTAAAAGTTCCAAGATTGGTTTATTAGTAGCTTTCCGTACAGCACAAGAACAGCGAAGGAAGTCCAAAGTAGTCTTTACCCATCTGCTGAACGAATACGGAAGCAAGCGAATTCTAGGAGGTGAAACCGCCTAGTACAACAACGTCAGCGCTGGAAATTAAGCTCTGTTCAGGACCATATGCTTCATTATACAATCTGCTCACTTTTCGCTACACCTGAATGTTTGACAAAAATGTTTCATTATTGAGAATAGTCAATGCAGGTATTGTTTTTGAGGTGTTTATATAGCTAATGAGGAGGAGATACAGAGGATTCACACTTGCGGGCGATAAAAGACAGCAGAGTCCTTATTAGCGGAAAGTGGACTGAACTGCTTCGAGTCCCCTGATTTCCGAAGGAAACGGATATAAATCAAGGCATGTTAGATCGTTGGTATGGACAAATGGAAATTTTATTATTGTATATCATACATATTGGATATCTTATTTTGATTTTATTTATTATATAGCGTGGACATAAATTATTGGACTCATTTCAGAGATTAATAAAGAAACCTGTATCGTAGAAAGTTGTTTTTTGAATGAAAGAGAGCTAGAACAGTTGTTTTAGATAGATAACGCGCCGTTACGGCTTTCTAAATCTGCCGCATCTGGGGATTCTCAACGCAAGTGCCAAAATGTCTCCAGTGCAGTGGAAGGCATGTCTAGAACGTATCTGGTTCCACAAAAGCCAATCAATTGTTTTAGTTCAAAGTACGTTGTTACTAAGTGTATCGAAATTGTCAGTCTCCAAGTATTTGCTCCATCAAGCGTTGGTACGATCAATTTAAGGAAACGGGAAATATGCATCATAGGAAAGGTGCTGGACGCCCATCGGTCTCGGACGAAGTTGTTAAACGAGTGAGGGAGATTTTCACTCCTTAATTGCCCATGCCTACGATTAATGGAGTTCTTACTTGTAGATTCTTTCGATTTTTTAAACGAAAACCTCTTAGAACTGTTAGAAATTATTTGCTTTTCTTTGACCAGAGACATGCCTTCTGCTGTACGGTAACGTTATTGACACATGGATTGGGAATCTACCACTGCAGCAGATTTAGAGTGGCTTAATGGAGGGTTATATTTAAAGTGACCATGTGTCCCGTTCTCAACAGAACAGTCCCGATTTTTCGTAGTCTGTCCAGTTGTTCCCAAGCACAGCCTTGGGACGCCCAAAACTTCCTGTTTTCAGAAAGAGAGTAGCCCACGATAACAATTTCAAACAAGAAGAGGCCAAAAATAAAAAAACTCCTACGGTAATGTCTAGTAGCCCGGCGATAACGGAGCAGACGTTATATTTGTCACGCATATGTAATTTGTCAGAAGTCTGCTATCTCGCAATTAGTTGTAACTGCATTACACCACATGAAGTGACAGAATGAAACACTGGGAATACTTTAATCTAAAGTCGTTGGGTGGATCTGTTCAAACCCCTTCAAGCCAATAATTTAAATCATACGAATTTTCATACAATTATTGAATATATTTTATGTCCGCCTGCCACTAATACACCCTTAGAAATTATCTTAATTTTTAATGAATAATTTGTAGACGAGGTAGAAAACACAGTTTCAAGTCGCAATTTATAAAGCAACGTTAATTACCAAATTTAATTTTAAGAATTGCTGACAAGAATTTTATTCTTTTTTTTAAATCTGCACCAAATATATTGAAGCAAAAATGTGTTCTTCAGAAAAATACAAGACCACATGAATTATTTATTTCCACGTGTTTTTTCCTATTATTTTCATTAGTAAGTGAAAACTGAAGAAATATGTGTTTTCTTGAATTCACCATAATATAACCAAAAATTAAAAAATATCCGGATTTCAGGGGAAAAATAAATGCTCACTTTATTTATGTTCCTTAAAACTGACATCAGTGCCTGACAAAGCAGCGCAGGAAAGTCCCGAGGATGGAACATTTCCTTTCCGAGATCAGTGGAATGGGTATGGAGTGAATGCGAGCAGCGGTTCATTTCCCAGATAAGTGGAATAGGTATGGAATGAACGCGAACAATGGAATAAATTTTTGTTTTTAAAAACTTTGCAATGTAAGAATTGAGCTGCATTCACTATGAAATAGCATAAGTCATCATTTGAAATTATTCCGATCAATATTTCAGAGAAAACTGCGGTCTAGAAATAAGCGACGTTTATTTGATATAGCTTAAAGCGATAGCTTGTAACGGAAACTAAAGTTCATGTAGGTACGATGACTACATATTCCGAAATCACAAATCAGCTTAGAAATTACAAATTAATTGTAAATCTCATCTTAATTAATAAATATCTTGAAAAACTTCAATTTAAGCCTTTAAATTCAAGTAACTCAAAATATACTTCTTTCTTCCCGCCACATACTGGCAGCTGTAACCTCAGCAAAGGTGACTATGAAATAACTTATTGAAATATCCGCAGTTTCCTATTAAATCTTGCGAGTCACCACACAGAAGAGCTAGGTTATAAAAAAATCGTTGGAAACTAGACAATGTGTTGTATGCAATTTGAAATTTATTATTTAAAAAAAATCAATTTTAAGTAGTTGGGAATTAATTCGCGTTTATCTAATGATGCATTGTGACAAAATTGCTTTATAATAAATGCATTTATATTTAGAATATGTTCCAGAACCCTAGCAGTAGCAATGTATTGTAGTACAATATTCCTACAAAACTTTTCTATATTCTCGACATTCTATAGTTTGTTGGATCCCGCAAAATTAAAAGTGAAAACATCTATACCTTAATTATTTTAGCCGCATTCTCGTCAAAAACGTTAACTACATTTCTAAACTTTTTCAAACTGTGAGATTAACACATATTTTAAAGTTGTGTAAGAATTTGAATTCTTTTTTCCTTGCATGCCTATTCAGTTGAGAAATTTGAATTTATTTTTATTTGTATTTTGTATGCATGGCACATACAATTCCGTAAATAGTAAACCTCAGACTCAATTATAAAACGGCAGCGAAACTTTGTTAAAATGTGCACACAGAAAAAAAAGTGTAAGCAGATTATTGAGGCAAGTTATGCAATGAATTCCACTGTGTAGGCACCACAGTTCAGCGGAAATAATGTGATAATTTATTCAGCGAATTCAAATAAAAAAATTACGAGTTACTATTTTCCTATTATTTCCGTATTGCTTTCAGTAAATTAAAATAACATATCAAGCCGAAAAGGATAGCAGCAGCGGGACATGAAAAACAATTGTCTCAGCGAGATAGGGATATGTGTCTCTTTGTAGATGAGTGACGTGGTTTTCATCTGCCGAAATTCGCGATCGATTCCTTGTTAAATTCCATAGATTCTGGTCATACCAAAAGTTTTCGGCGTAAACCTTGTTAGTATTTTCAAGGGCCGGGGCCCACAAGGCGCAACATTGGGGGGGGAGGGAAAGATTGGCGGAGAAGGCGGAAGGTAGGGTAAAGATAATAAATTTGGGTTTAAATAATTCACTTAATTTAAATGACAGTATGAAATAATAATACAAAAAGTTCCGCATTGTCAAAAGAAAGATTATTCAGCCCAACTTTGCTTTGTATAGAAATATATGTAGATTTAAATTTGCTGAGACTAAAGCAAAGAAAATAAAGTTAAATAAATTTTGTTCATTTCGTATTTATTTCTGCTAAGAGTATATTCAGCACTACGCGTCACCTGACGCATTCTAGGTGTGTAATGTGATTTTTATTTTTTTTCTTGCAAAGTTTGGTATGAAGCACGATTTCATTTCTGTCATCGCTACTCAAGAATTCACTTATTGCGTTCATAACACCAAGATGTAACTCCGTTCACTTACTATAGCGCCCTCAACAGGACAACTGTAAGAAACCCTTAGCAGGAACTTATGTAAACTGCTTCGCAAACGCACGAACAGCAACTCCCTTTCAGAAGAGAAAAACTTTTATATTGTTGTCAACAAATGTGCGCTGTCCTTTAATTATCATCAGAGCAAATGGACAATTAGAGCATGGGATAGAAAAAAGACTGCAGAACAAGTTTGGCAATAAATCTCTCTTTAATTCGGTATTTCTGCCATTCCATCCTATCTCAGATGCAATGAAGAAAATGCTAGTTTCAAGGAGGAAAGTGATTTCCACCTCGCCAACTTAAATTGATTCCGTTATACATATATATAATGCATATTTGCTTGTGTGTATGCACTCTCCTTCATTCCGATCAAGTGACTTTATGGCGTTGGTGTGCAACATAATGCATTTCTAGTTGTTTCATTAAGTTACACTTTTTGTTCAGAATGAGCAGTTCATATCCAATAATTCCATATTTTTCTTTAATTACGATTATGTTTTAATTTTCCTGTCTGGTTATCAAGATTTTGCTGTAGCTAACGACCGCTCCTGTTATGAATGGTGGCTTTAAACCTAAAGGCTTCAGTTTGTTCTCGTGCTCGTTTCCTTTCTTCGTTAACTTCTTCTATGACTTCCACCCTTTCATGTAGGTTAGGTTGGTTGTGAATTTTAAATATCATTAGGAGTGAGTCGGACCCTTGAAGGATTTACGAATCACCACGGCGAATCATCCTTTAAATCGAGTTTTAAACCAGCGACTTCCTGCTCCCCAGACTCTGTCACGAGACATCCCGGACTTTTGTATAATATGGATTCAAATGTTGTCATTTACTTTTCCCACGAGTATAGCGCAAAGCTCCTAAAATGATTAAGTTAAACAATATAGAGTAGCTTAACAAGAAATACCTGCTATCTCAATTTTTTTAAATTTCAAAGCGAGAGAAAATACTCAATTTTCGCAACAAATAACAAAAATTTCTGAATTGTTTTAATATCTGATCTAAACATGAGACAGCAGGTCCCTAGCAGTAGTGGAAAAAATTCAAAAACATTTGTAATTGCATGCGAAAAATTGAGTATTTTCTCCTTTTGTGTATAATTAACTACACTGTTATTACTATTATTCCCACTGCATTATGACCCTCACATACCTACTCTCAGCCACACACACAAAGTAACCCTTATAGCTGCAGAAACGACTTTTTTTTGTTTTTCAGGTTTTCAAAAACGGATAGTTCGTATTTATATGCATATTTTCTTAAGTAGCCATGTATAAAGTGTTCTTAAGGTTCGGAGATATAATTAATTAAAAAAAAGATCGGTTCGTTCACTCTAAAAGCTAAGTTTCTAACCTGAAAGTTAAGAGTTCACAATAATTGTTCTATTGAAGGGTACAACCCAGGTCGAAGCGTCCGGCACTGGTTAACTTACGATTAAACCACAGTGCAGGGCCATCTGATTAGGCCATACCTGCTGCAATGATGTTTGGATGACAATTCATGTGTTTTTGCAAGAATTTTAGTTGAATAATTACATCTTATTCCAGAACACATTTGCGAAAACACTCAAATAGTTTGATTAAAACATTTATTCCTGATGATGCTACAATTACACAACAATAATATGTTCGAAGGGAAAAAAGTTAGAGGAGAAATTTCGAAAGACTAAAAATGGGAGACAGTAAATAACAAAATATTAAAACCTGTTTTTATCATTATAGATGAAGTGGAAAACACTTAGTTTTTTGATGAAAAATTTAGTTCTCAAACCAAATATTCTGAAAGAATGAGTAAATAAATGAAATATTCTAAGCAAATTGGAATTTTAGCCAGTATTAAAATATATTTTAATTTTAAATGATTGCTTAGGAAATTCTTTCTAAAAATAGTCACTAAGGCTTTATTTATTTATAGTATATTTCTTTGTCATGCTGTTAAGACAATGATTGGCATAGGTGTATTCGGAAAACGATTTGTAATAATTGTTATTTGCTTAAAGTAATTTAAATTCAAAAGAAATTACAGTTTTATTTAGATAAAATCAAGTGCCCAAGCCTGATGATATTTCTCATATTTACAAAACATAAGTGTATGTAAGGAGATCAAAATGTTTATGCCATAGTGCTGGATAGACCACAAATCAATCGCAGCACTGGGATGTACTTGCAGAGAAAGTGGCCAACAAACTTAATAAGGTCAAGGGCGCATTGCAGAGTTGATATTAGAATTTGCAGAAAGAACCGTCAAATCATCGTATATTTAAATTTTATAAAACAAAGTGGTGTAAAGATAATCTTTCCATCGAGGCTCTGAGGAGTTCCAGGCCTTGATCTGTTTTCGTAATTAACGTTAAGAAGAACTTTTATACGGCCGGTGATCTGGTGTTGCTCGACTGGGTCAAAGAGCATGTCGGCGATCCAGTTAACGAGGTCGCAGATCGCCATGCAAAATTAGCTACTCTTGAGGGAGAAGAATTAAGTATTCCTACTCCCTATTATTATATTAAATTCAAAATTTACAAAGAACTCGGCAAAAACTGGAAGTTCAGCTGGGACAATTATGATTCAGAATATAGGAGAATGGGTCAGTGTTACACCCTTCCGTGTAGGCTGGGTAGGAGTGGATGTTAATTATAAAATTAAAAATCTTTAGAAATGGAAACCTTATTTCATCGTTGTACAGCTAAAATAGAAAATTTAAAGGAATTTCAAAACTACTTATACGAATATGCTGAAATTTTGCATAAGCTTATCAAATGACCAATTACTCCATTGCTGTTAAAATTAGCGTTGCTATTCAAAAATTTTAAACATCAATTTTGATAAAATGTTGGATGTCATCAAATTTATTTTAAAATAAAAACTAAAATCTGTAGAATAATTCACGCTATAACATAAAAAAAATTTTAGGTCCATAACTATAATATGTTTCAAGATAACAAGAAAAATTCCAAATTTCACTTTAACATTAGATTTTGAAATAAGAGAGAACAAAATTTGAGAACAAAATTTGATTTGCTTATAATTTCGAAACAAAAATGGCTAGGATGATGAAACTTTGTATTCGAGCATAAATTTTGATGCAGTTTCGAAATTATGAAGTTAGCTGAATTATATACGTATGTAGGACCCCTTATGAAAATTTTAATCATTGAACTTTTAACTAGACGTCATTTCCTTCAATTGGTACCTTTTGTTTTAATATGCGATTGACTACGGCAAAATAATGCATTGTGGGTTCCTTTTTGCTTCCTCGATTGTACAATACAAGAATATTACGCATAAAAAATGCAGCATTTAAAAAAATTACAAATCATTTATTTGCCAATAATACAAGGATGATAGCTGGTTCTCATTATTAAATGCATTTATCATACCACTTTAATTATGTTCTTATAGACAATATCATCAGGATAAAGTGCGAATGAGAGAAAACAAATTCTGTCGTATCATAACAAATACAAAAACGAGGCAGTGTTTATGCCCGTAAGGGCTCTTAGACAGTAAGAGTTTCGAATCGCTCTACCGTCTACTACCCAAATTTCGATTGATTTTAGTTTAACTTTTATGCAAGAAATGTTGCTACAAATTCAAATAACATAGCATTTAAAGAATGGTCACCTACAAGAGAGCTCGTTTCGTTATATGGCGCAAAAAATCTAAGAATTTTAATTTAAACATAATCAACAAAATGGTAACAAATAACACTTTTTAACACTGTCTAAACATATTAATGCAAAGTTTGCTTAGGCTGTTGACTTGTAAGCCAGTCAGCTACCTGAAAAAAGTAACTAATTGTATTGTGGAAAAAAGTAAAAATGAACATATATCTTTTCTACAAAGGAATATGGAATGGACACATTAGGTGGGCAGAGCCGAAAGAGAAAAAAGTAACATTTCATCAAAGCCTAAAAGGAAATCGAATTGCGAGATATGCGTTCTGTGCATATGGGTTTTTTTCTCAGGGGGGGTGGGGGTGGCACGAAAGAAATGTTTAAAAGAATCACCGACAGGTGGCTCTAAAATATGAGAATGAAAATACAGAAAAAAATGATTAAAAATAGAAGCATTTTATGATAAACACAAACTATTCAACGCTTCCTCCACAAGAAACAGTACACTGAAGACAAGTTACAACACCGCGACATTATCCTCAGGATAAGAAAGAAAATCATCTCTGAGAGGCATTACAAAATGTGCTTCATACTGCAGAATCCCAGTTTCTTCGCACCGTTTAGCAAAAGCAATTAGCCCTGCAAGTTTTCCAGTTTGTATATTCTTAGGTTGCCGAAAATTTCGCAAAGCAATCTACGTTAATTTAAGTTTAACATAAAAATGTTTTGCTGATTAGACTTCTGTCTGGTTTTTTAACATTTT
The DNA here is from genome assembly GCA_013235015.1 of Araneus ventricosus. NCBI lineage: Eukaryota > Metazoa > Arthropoda > Arachnida > Araneae > Araneidae > Araneus > Araneus ventricosus. The sequence goes on from BGPR01004048.1 coordinate 68,218, forward strand.
TTAAGACTCGCCCCCTGATACTCCCAGTGATTTTATTGTCAACAGGTTGTTGATGGAGCTCAAAGCAACAATGATTCCTAATCATTTGTTTGAAAGTTCTTGAATAAATAAGGGTACTATGAAATATTCATTTATTTTCTAAATGCTATTGTTCAAAAGTAATATCCGGGTCGTTAAAATATGAGTGATATATGAAAATAACAGCAAACTCATGAAATTTCTGTATACTCCACAAATGTTCTGTATGCCCTCAGGGTCGCAGGTGCAGACGTTAGTCAAACTCGTTCCACACATTTTGTTGCGTAATCCTATCTCTTACAATATAGTATTCGCACATTACATCACTAAGTTTCAGAAACCTCGCGCCTTTTTAAATGGAGCTGATTGGTTATCGTATTAATGTTTTCTATTCGCTGTTTCACTGTATCATTACGAATCCCCATTGGCATCTTTTATATCTTTTCAATCCTCTTGAAAATCTATATATATAAGTAACTTTCATTTTATCCTCACTGAGATTCTGCTTTTCATGTATGACAGACCATGCTGTAAATAAAACCTGCTTTATTCGATCCAAAGGGCTCTGAATCTTTTAACACAGGCATTTTCTACAAAATGAAGTGGTTATAAATCTAACAGTAGAGCGTGGTTCTCCCTCACCCCTCTCCTGTGTTTATACTTTGATGCGTTAAACGGGCAAAGCAGTTCTATCATACTAGGATTTGTTGCTTGTGAGTTTCATTTCTTCCCCTCAACCAGGAAGTACGAGCAATGGCTTTAAACAGGGAATATACAGTCGCTCCATTTCACGGAGCTAATTTTTCTGTTTGGAACAGAAGACTGAAAGCAATATTTGCTGCGAAAGAACCGGATAGCCTTTTAGAAAAAGAAGCTGATGCTACTAATGATACAGAAGTATCAAAATCAAAGGAAGCGCATGCCATTCTGCTGACTTTTTTGGATGATAACATTTTATCTTCTTTACAAAAGGAGGACACCGCTTTTAAGATTTGGAAGGCTCTTATATCTACGTACGAAGCTACAGGTGCTGTGAACCAGATTTTAACGCGTAAAAGACTAGCAACAATAAGAAAGAGCAAAGAAACTTCAATGCGACAGCATATCGACGAGATTTTAAAGCTCGTTTCGGACTTGCGTGTATCCGGTGCTGAAGTAAGTGACATTGACTCTATTGTTTACATCTTGATGTCCTTACCCAAAGAATATGAATCAGTCAAAGTTGCTTTGGAGAATCAACCAAATGTAAATTTAACCTTGGAATTCGTAACTCAAAGATTAATAGACTCCGTAGATTTAATAAATGACTCTAAATTTGTTGATAAATCCTCTATTAAATATCCCTCAGAAACTGTAACTTTTGCGGCTAAACATAAGAAACTCATATATAACTATTGCTCTAAGGAAGGTCACACTTCTACATTTTGTAAATTAAAAGCTTCCAAATGCTTTTCCTGCGGCAAGGCCGGACATTACAAGCGCGAGTGCCCCGTGTCCAAGACAGCAGCAGATTCTGGTGCAAGGCATTCAGCCTATAAAATAACTTTCGCAGTAGGAACTTTAAATGAAGACAAATTCATCACTGACTCTGGTGCAAATTCTCATATGTGTTCGAGAAAAGAATGGTTCAGCTCTCTGGAACCAGCATCAGGAATCATTAAGTGCGCCTCCAAATCTGCAGTTCTTCAAGTAGAAGGAATCGTAATTATTCGAGGAGAAATTTCGAATAATGTTAATTTGAATTTAAAAGATGTGCTTTATGTTCCAAATTTAAATGGACAGTTGTTATCAGTGCAAAAGATAGAGGCTGCTGTATTTTGTGTTATCTTCAAGAAAGAAGAAGTGTTTCTTGAAAAAGAAAACAAGTGTTTATTATTCCGTCACCGAAAGAATTGTGGACAATATATCAGTGATTTTATACCTCATTGTGAAACTTCTCTCAAGTCGGATGTTGATGATCTGTGGAACAGAAGGTGTGGTCACTCGTGCAACCAATCCCTGAAGCAGTTAGGATTACCTACTATTTAATCTTTCTGTGAAGTTTCCACACGTGCTAAACAGTGTGCAACACCTGCTGGAAAAGGTCCTAGGAGAAGAGAAATTGTGCCCATGGTGATGATTCCCACGGATATTTGCGGACCGATTGTGCCCAAGACTTCTGCAGGTGAACAATATTTTATGACTCTTATAGATGATTATTCCCGTTTTACTGAAGTGCGATTACTTAAAAGAGAAAGTGATGCAGCTTCTGAACTTAAAAACTTTTGTCAGTTAAATCCGTCAGTAAAGAAAATTAGATGTGACAATGGAAAGGAATATGTTGATGGTAAATTTCTGAAGTTTGCAAATGAAGCTGGTATAAAAATTGATCCATCACCCCCGTATACTCCATGCCTTCATGGTGTAGCTGAACAGGCAAACAGAAGTATCTTCGAAACAGGGTGGGTAATGATATTTGAATCTAATCTGACTAAGAATTTGTGGGGTTTTACTGTTCTTACTGCAGCCTGCATAAGCAATAGAATGCCTAATGCATCCATTGACTGTCGCACTCCATACTATTTAAATTACAATGCTCATGCTGGTTTGAAAAATCTTAGAGTATTTGGCTGTGATGCATATACACTCATACCTAATTCTCAAAGAAAGAAATTAGATGACAAATGCAAGAAAATGATATTCATTGGTTATTCCTCAATGGGATATCGTCTACTAGATCCCACAGCTAAGCGCATCATTATATCAAAGAATGTAAAATTAAATGAGGAAAAGAAATCTTCAAACGATTTTAATTATGTGTCTCCAAATATCGAAGGAAATGAAATTGATGCTGAAAATCAGTCTGAGGAAAGTGAAACCGATATTTTTGTGCCACTACTGAACAGTCTGAAGATATATCAGAAGGAACAGTGAGAAAATCTTCGAGAGAAAAGAAACATCCGATTAGGTTTCCGGAAACCGAAATTTATCAAGCAATGCTCTCTCAAGAAGAGACTCTCAAGTTTGATGACATTTCTACTTTACCTCATAGTGAACAACAAAATTGGAAAGCAGCTTTCGACGAAGAAATTGGGTCCATGAAAGAGAATGATGTATGGGATTTATAAGAACTGCCAATGGACAGAAAAGTTATCTCTTGCGGTGGGTACTACGGAAAAAGAGAGACGGTAAGTACAAAGCGAGGCTTGTACCTCGCGGGTTCATGCAGAAAGAAGGAGTGGACTATTTAGAAACATTTTATCCTATTATTAGTATGCCTGCATTACGTTTACTATTGATTATTATGCTAAATGAAAATTCCAATGTTTTTGTTTCAGACGTTAAAACTGCTTTTCTTAATGGTGAACTAAATTTAACTATTTATATGGATCAGCCAAAAAGTTATGATGATAACACTGGGAGGAAATGCAAACTTAAAAATAGTTTGTATGGCTTAAAGCAAGCCCCAAGCCAGTGGTATCAAAATCTAAATTTTGTGAATAAGTTAGGTTTCAAACAACTTAATTCTGAATCTTGCATTTTTATAAGACAAGGAAATTCAAAGAAAATTTTGATGGCTCTTTATGTTGAGGATCTATTATTAGGAGGTTCTGATGTTCAAGAAATTAATGCTATTGTTGATCTGTTATCTAAAGAATTTAACATGTCAAAATCTGAAAAGGCATCAGAGTTCTTAGGTATCCGAATAGAATTTACTTCAGATAATTTATTCTTAGATCAAGAGTCCTATATTTTAAGATTGTTGAAAAAGTAAAAAATGCTTGATTGTAACGCTAGTCCTATTCCAATTGAAACTAAAGCAACTGCTGCTACGTTTGGAAAAGGTAATCACTTTAATGGTCCATATAGAGAATTATTTGGTTCTTTACTTTATTTAGCGTATGTATCTAGACCTGATATTTTATTTGCTGTTAATTGCTTAACCCTCTGAGTGGTTCGGTCTTCTTTGTAAAGCGATTCCAAAAGCGAGCGATTGAAGAACCTTTATCTGTTTTAGAAGTGTGCCTTCCTCCCAACAGAAAATGTTCCGAAAGCGCTGCAGATCGAGTCTCTTCCCCCCCTCTGAACGAGGAACGATTAGCACCCCCCATGGAGAGGATAACCGCAAGAATCTGTTCTATTCAGCTTGGAACCTATTCCAACTGCAGTGCCAGGGGAATTCTGGGGTATTTATCTGGGCCTGGAATAATTGCTTTCGGAAGATCCCATCTGTGGCGTGACTGAATATCTTCAAGATGCCCTCATTCTGCATATTGCCCGTGTCCATAACACCAGATGACAAAAATAAACGCCGTTACACCAGACAAATGCCAGACCGTTGGGCCAAAAAAATGAACGCTATATTACTTATTTTTTATGTTGTGAGTTTCTAAAAATATGAACATCATTGAAGTTGCATGAAAGCTGATATTCTTTAGATGTCTGTGACTTCAATTTATTTGTTGTTTATTAATAGTTGTATTTTAGATATTGGCTGTACTTCATATTATTAGTTGTCTTTTTTATATTCTTGACTTCAATTTATTTTCAGTCTACACGTCAGT
>BGPR01004048.1:77779-119736 GCA_013235015.1 Araneus ventricosus
AGCAAAACTATAACGCTCAAGGAACTAGTGCATAAATACAGTATCATTGAAGTAAGCATTGATATTTTCTTAGAAATGGTTTTGTGTTCTTACATTTTAAAAAAGAAATAAACATTTTCACTGACTATTGAAATAAACTTAAACTGCAGATGTTATCAGACTCTTAATAAGATAACTAAAAGTCTGTTAAGATCATTAGTTGATATTATTCTTTACGTTTCCATGTAAACCAAAATTTTCTCTAACAAAAATACAATATTTTAAAACATAAAAAATAAAATTTTCATCCCTTTTCTTTAACATTTGTTTCAATGTTTGTTCAGAGTGAGCAAAAAATAAATTGAATAATAATTATTTGAAAAAATAATTGTTTTTTTTTTCGGAATTTATTTCATTTTGATGAATTTAAAAGAAATTCTAAGTAGTGTAATATAGAAAACTCATCTAGAAAAAAACTGCTATAGTTTTAAAAAATCACACCTAAACCTTAGTTATTTTTTTTTTCAATTCAATGTTATATAACGAAATAAACAACCCCCCTCTTTTCTTATCACCCCAGGCTTCTCAAATTTTTCTATGCTTGAATGGGGTATTGAAAGAGATTGGGCAACAAAATCTATTTTACTTAACAATTCGATTAAAACATTGATGCATTGAAATAAAATCTTATATAACATAAGTGTATTACGAGAAAACACTTGAAACATAATACAATTTCAATCCAGGCTGACAAACATTAAACCGGACTTATACAGAATCCAAATTCGGACACACACAACTAGAAAAAAAAATCCAAAACTGACCTTCTTTCTGAAAGAAGACCTCAATGCAGATAGCGTTAAAATGCCCCAAGCTAAAGGGGTGTGGGGTCTTGGATCCTGTGGTATCTCTAATTTGCAGTAAGTACATTCTTATCAGCACTCATTGTGTCGACCGCTACCCTACCCAGCTAATCAATCAAAATGTCAAACCACGGAAGGGGGATAGAAATACGTGTGAAACGCTCAGAGGGTTAAATCAACTTCAGGAACATCCCATTGATGCTGCCTCGTGTGCTTTAAAGAAAATCTTGTATTTGAAAGGTGCTGCTAAAATGAAAATTAACTATAAGAAATGTAATTTATATGATTCAGATCTGTCTTTATATGTTGATGCAGATTGGGGTTCAAATTTATATGATAGAATATTAGTTTCTGGTTACTTAATTACGTTCTGTAATATTCCTATATTATGGTGTGTAAATGAACAAAAGTGTATTTCATTATCATCAACAGAGGCTGAAATAATAGCCTTGAGTGAAGGAGTACAAGATCTTTTGAGGATTAAAGGCATTGCTAGTGAAATTGTAAGTGTTAAAAATCTTATAGTGTATGAAGATAATCAATCATGTATCAAGTGTATTGCAAATGAAAATAATTTTGGAAGAATGAAGCATATTGATGTTAAATTGAAATTCATTCGTGATATTGTCAGCAGAAATAAAATTAAGATAGAATACATTTTTACTGGAAATCAAATTGCTGACATGCTAACAAAAGCACTGTTAAAACTAAATTTTATGAACATTTAAAATTATGCAATTTCAAAATTTGAATTTTAAAATTTATGTTCTTAATGTGCGATTAAGGGCGGGTGTTACAATTGAGTATTCGCAGATTACATCATTAAATTTCAGAAACCACACGCCTTTTTAAATAGAGCTGATTGGTTGTCGTATTAATGTTTTCTATTCGCTGTCACACTTTATGAATCCCCATTGGCAGCTTTTCTATCTTTTCATTCCTCTTGAAAATCTATTGTTGCAAAAGTCTTACTATGGGTGTATGGTGTAAACAGTCAAACACGCAGAATAATGGAAAATGAAGGTTTATTTACAAATATGCAGGAAAACACGTAGTACAGGTACAGGAAACAATAGTTCTTGCAGAGATTATCAATGTAAACCGACAACAATTCACATGTAAAAAAATTTAGCACTTTGTTATCTAACAACACCAACAGTCAGCAAATAACTAGTAACGACAATAACTGTGTTTTCAATAGCGCTCAGCTCACCATCTTCCTAGCTCGCACTGCGGACGAAGCTCTCAAGTCGTTCCCAATACTCCCGTCCTTAAATGCTCTTTCCGCCAGGTCGTGAGGCCAAATGGAGTTTTCTCGTGTATTCCCTTTCCTAATAGAAATATCGAGAAAAGGGTTGCATTTTCTGGAATCATCTATTTGACGCCAAGTTCGTCGCCAAGGTCAGGGGTCCCGGAACAGTCGCTGAGGTCACTCCATACTTAACCTTGTAAAACTCTCTTCCCAACCATAATACTCGAATTGCTAGGAAGCGACTTTCCATCTTTGTAACACTTCTCCCCTCTTCGAATACTGACGTCCCGGCAGTCTCATTACATCGAACTGTGATCAGTAGCCCGGTAGGGGGTTAGCCGATTAATGTGAATGACTTTTGGCTTGGCGTTAGGCGACCTCTGAACTCTGCAGATAACATCGTTCAGTTTCTTGACGATAGTATTAGGTCCTTCCCAGTTCTGCTGCAATTTTGGGCTCAGACCCCTCCGTCGCTTCGGGTTATACATCCAGACTTGCTCTCCCTCCTTAAAATGATGGCCTGTTGATCCGGAATCGTAGCGAGTGTTCATTCGTTCACTGGCCAATTTAATTCGCTCTCTGGCAAACACATGTACGCTTTCCAACCGTGCCTCTAAATTATTCAAGTTTTCATTCGGCGAGGAAGGCGTATCACTTGGTCGTCCAAACGGGATATTACATGGCAATCGCAGTGTTCGACCAAAAAGCATATCTGCTGGAGTGAATCCGATCACTTCATGGTCTGCGCTCCTATATCCATAAGAGAAAGAATGGTAAATGTGTATCTCAGTCAGTTTGATTCTTCGATACAAATAAAGATAGATGATTTCAAATCGTTCGATTAAACCTCTCGACCATGCCGTCGGACTCAGGATGTAACGCCGTTGTTCGAGTCTTCAGAATTCCCAAAAGTTTGCAAAGCTCAGTAAAGAGCGCGGAATTAAAATTTGTACCTTGGTCCGAATGTAATATCATAGGTACGTAATAACATAGCGAGAAATCCAGGTTCGAACAAGTTCTCCAGCCACAGTCGAGGCTTCCTGATCCGGAATGGGAATTGCTTTTGGCCATTTAGTAAAATAGTCCATCAATACCAGGACATACTGATTGACCTTTGTTGTAACAGGAAAAGGTCCTAAAATATCTAAAGCCATTCTTTCGAAAGGTGCGCCCACATTATAGCGCTATAAGCGACCTTTAGTTCTTGTTTTGGGTCCTTTTCAGGATCCGCAAGCGTGGCACACTCTGCACCATTTTTCGACGTCGGCACGAAGTCGATCTCAATAAAATAAATCTCGGGTTTTGCTCAAAGTTTTCATGACTCCAAAATGGCCTCCACTTGCGCTGTCATGAGTCTCTCTCAGAACTTCTTGAATCCTGCTTTTCGAGAGAATTAGTTGCCAACGAAAAGAGCTTCCATCATTACTCTCCCACTTGCGATACGAAACACCATCCTTAGGGTGTAAGGAGTCCCAAAGAGCTCAATATCGTTTTGTTGCAGGACTCTCCGGGGCGATTTCTTGCCAAGATGGTCGATCTTCCGAATTTACTTTATTCTCCAGAATTGGCCTAATAGCAGGATCTTGTAGCTGTGACTTTTGGATCTCACTTGAAAACCAGGGATCCTCAGTTGTTAAAACTTTCGCGGAAATGCCTGTTTCCATTCCGAACGTTTTCTCTGCATTCGTGCAATGTTTGCAGCTCTCTTTACAGGGTCTTCGAGAGAAGGAATCTGCATTTCCGTGAGAGGTTCCTTTGCGATGCTTGATTTCGAAGTCATACTCTTGCAGTCTTTGGATCCAGCGAGCTATCTGACCTTCAGGTTCCCTAAAATTCAAAAGCCATCTAAGGGAAGCATGATCAGTCCGGAGAAGAAATTACCGTCCATAGAGGTAGTGATGGAAATGCTCAATAGATTTCACAATTGCTAGTAATTCTTTACGCGTGACACAATAATTTCTTTCTGGCTTACACAAACTCTTGCTGAAGTAAGCAATGACACACTCTTCGTTTCCAATTTTCTGAGAAAGCACGGCTCCTATTACTTCATTACTAGCATCCGTAACCAAGATAAATTCCTTGTCAGTCCAATGATAGGTCAAGACAGGGGAAGTTATCAAAGCCTGCTTTAGACTATTGAAAGATTTCTCGCATTCTTGGGTCCAATTAAAGTTTGATCTAGCTTCAGTTAGTTTATGTAAGGGTCTTGGTATTGCAGAGAAATTCCTGACAGAACGAAGGTAATAGGTGCAAAGTCCAAGGAAACTTCGGAGATTATGTACTGTCTCTGGACGAGGTCAATCAACTACTGCCTTAGTCTTTTCTGGGTCGGTTTTAACCCCGTCTGCTGAAATTATGTGTCCAAGATAAGAAACCTCCTTTCGGAAGGATCTGCATTTCTTTGGACTTAGCTTGAGGTTAGACTTTTACAGTCTCTGGAATACTTTACGAATATTATTAAGATGTTCTTGAAATGTTCGTCCTACTATAATAATGTCATCAGATAAACTAAACTGGCTTCCGACGTAATTCCGCGCAATACTGTCTTCATTAATCTTTCGAATGTGGAAGGGGCGTTACGAAGTCCGAAAGGCATTACCTTAAATTGCCAGAGTCCTTGTCCGGTGGTGAAGGCTGTCTTTTCTTTATCTTCAGGTTGGATCTCTACTTGCCAGTATCCACTTTTCAAGTCTAATGTCGAGAACCATTGGCTTCCGTTCAAAGAATGCAGGGTGTCGTCTAACCGCGGTAGAGGATAACTATCCTTTATCGTAATCTCAATTAACTTTCTGTAGTCAACACATAAACGTGTAGATCCATCTTTCTTCTTAACAAGCACAATAGGCAAGGCCCAAGGTCTTGACGATTCTTCTATTATTCCGTTACCCCCCATCTCTTTAACCAGGCGCTCCGCTTCATCTTTCTTTGCAAGAGGCAAACGTCTTGGATATTGCTTGATTGGTGGATGATTACCTGTATTAATTCTGTGTTCAGTCATATTGGAGCTGCCGACATCAGAGTCACCAGCAGAAAACAAGTTCTGAAATTCTTGAAGCAATTCCTTCACTGCTGTTCGCTTTTCTTCATTAAGCCGTTCAAGATTCTTCAAGGTTGACGGGAGACGTAGTAATTCGGAAAATTCTTGAGAACGATCAACAATATCCACCACTGGCTCACACGTCGCAATAACAGCTCCTTCGTCGACAGTCTTGGGTTTATTACCCAGATTCAGAACACGAACGGGGATGGCTTCTCTTTTTAAATCAACGAGTGTGGCCGCCACAAGGACAACTTTCTGGGACACTTGGCTAGGAGAGTCCGTTAAGGCGTATCTGAATTTCCAGAAACTTCTGGGACTCCCTGGATAAGACTATCTGATCTTGCTGGTATAATAGTTTTCTCTTTAGCCAATACAGAGCATAACTACGAATGCTCTGCACTGGCTGAAAACAAAGGAATTTCCTCTCCTCTTGTCTGAATATCTTTCTTCTCCAGGTTACCGTGAAGTTAAATTTTTGTAGAAAATCCAGACCTAGAATATAGGGATCGGTGATGTCAGCTACGTAGATTCTGTGTTGGAATTTTCTGGATCCACATTCAATTGCGGCCTCCAGTTTCCCGTGTATCTCCATCTTTTCACCAGTAGCGGTCTTTAAAGAAATGTTAGAGCCGTGTAAATAAAATTCTCCTTCAATTTCTGGATCAAGTCTGTTCTTACGAGAGTGACATTTGCATCGATGTCCACCAACATCAAACAAGGGATACCGCAAACAGATCCTTCCAAGTAGAGTCCATTTCTTCCTCCGCAAAGTGCGGAAACTTTCAGTCCTTCCTCAGGGGCTTTATTGAGTAAAGGCAGCCTTCGCCCCGTAAGACGGCCATACATTAGTTTTCCCGGTTGGGCGAAATCGTCTGGCACTCCCTTTGTACCTGCCCCTTTTTTTACACTTCCAGCAAGTCACGTTCGGATTTCGTCGAGGAGTCTTCTTCCCAGCAACATGGCAGTTTAATAATTTTTCCAAAGTTTTCAGTAAACAGTCGAATTTTTCATCTTTTTCTTTCCAAGTACCATCCTCTATCTCTATCGATCTTACATTCCGGGATGTTTTGAAAGCAGTTTTCGCAGCCCCATACTTCATGCTATATGCCAAGGCCGATTTCAAGTCTTTGGCATCCATCAACCTTGTTGCGTGCTGAGTATCTTCATCTTTGATAGCATCGACAAAGTACTGGGCTGCTAGGCTGTCTCGGACATCCTGAGGGCACTCGGCGTAGGCCAGGCTCCTTAGTCGCTCCACATCGGCGGCTAATACCTGAAGGCTTTTTCCTGGCTTCTGCCGTCTCATCTTCAATTCAGTCCTATAAAACTGGGTAAGGTGACTATCTCCGAATCGGACTTGAAGAGCGTTCTCGATAGTCGTAAGGTCCATCAACTTATCAAAGGGTATTCTTTGAAGAACCTCCGCCGCTGATCCTCGGAGAGAGGTCAAAAGTTGACTGACTTCCACAAGATTATTCCATCCGTTCGCACTACTCACAACGTCAAACTGAGTTTTGAAAACAGTCCAAGACGTTTGTCCGTCAAACGTCGGAAATTTGATCGTTGGTCTGGAATACGTGAGCTTTGGATTTGCCGGAAAATTGATTGGTCTGTCCTCGAGTTCACTGAGCCTCTTCTCTAGGTCGCCGATCTTCACTTGAACTTTTTCTTTGACTTCCTTTAACTTTCCCTGTACTTCCTTTGTCTTCCACTTCTTCGATTTTCCTTTCCACCTCGCCCTTTACCTCTCCAATCTCTCCTTTCATGCTTTGGACATCTTCTTCTATTCTTTCTATACAACTGTTTGCATGATCTTTAATTTCTCCGACTTTACTTACGACTTGTGATTGGATCTGATTCTTCATTTCTTCTTGTCCTTTCTTCATTTCGTCCTGTCCATTCTTCATTTCCTCTTGTCCTTTCTCCATAGATTTCTTCATCTCGGCTAAGAGAGCAAGTAGATTAGTGTTCTCAGCCATCTTCGTCTGCGATCTCGTATTCACCATACACAAGTATCCCTCTTTTGGCACCAGTGTTGCAAAAGTCTTACTGTGGGTGTATGGTGTGAACAGTCCAACAAGCAGGATAATGGAAAATTGTTAGGAACAGGAAGCGATTTTGCCAATATCACTTGTTAGTCTCGTAAAGTAGAGACAGGCAGCTTGAGTAACACTAGTTATGAAAAGCTGCTGGATAATAAGCTAAAAGCGTCCTGGCTTATTGCATGCAGTGGAATTTCTATGAGATAGAGCATTTTAGAAATGACGAATCATATATGTTAAAAGAGACATTTATTAGACGACCACAATTAAAAACATATTTACAGATAGCATTTCCATTTAAGACGGTTCATACTTTCCCTAAATCTTATAGGTACAGTGGCAGCTTACATGGCACTGAAGTTTCTCCGAGGAGAGAATGCATTGAGGACCGTACCTCCTTTCTTTCTCTCTCTCCTCTGTTTCTCTTTCTCTCAAATGACATAGTAGAGACAAGTATATATACTCTGTTAATAATCAGATCTACATATCAGCAGCGGGACTCGGATAGAAAACGTCATACGATTCCGATTAAATAGCTGCTAAATATGGATGTCAAGTGAAGTGATTAGTTTAAAGAAAGAATGTTTCAAATCTTAGAATAAAGGTACGAGAGACAATTTAGAAAAGGTGCAAGCTTCTTAGCTTAAAATGCAGAATTTCCTAACAAAAATGAAGGTTTATTTACAAATATGCAGGAAAACACGGAGCTCAGATATAGGAGACAATAGTTCTTGCACAGACTACCAATGTAAACAGGGAACAATTCACAGGTTTAAACAGTTCAGCACATTGTTATCTAACAATCACAAACAGTCAGCAAATAACTAGTAACGACAATAACTGCACTTTCAATAGCGCTCAGCTCACCAGCTGGCACTGCGGATGAAGCTCTCAAGTCGTTCCAATGGATCAACACTAACTCCTCCGATCTAGGCGCCGTCCTTAAATACTGTCTCCGTCAGGCCGTGACGTCACATGGAGTTTTCTCGTGTATTCCCTTTCCTAATAGAAATATCGAGAAAAGGGTTGCACTTTCAGCAATCATCTATTTGTCGCCAGGTCAGTCACCAAGGTGAGGGGTCCCGGAACAGTCGAAGGGGTCACTCCATGCTTAACCTTGTAAAACTCTCTTCCCAACAATAAGACTCAGATTTCTGGGAAGCGACTTTCCATGTTTTTAAAACTATATATATAAGTGACTTTCATTTTATCCTCACTGTGATTCGGCTTTTCATGTATGATAAACCATGCTGTAAATAAAACCTGCTTTCCACAAAATGAAGTGGTTATAAATCTAACACTGTCAATAATCATGAATGCAGCATGGATCCGTTTCCTGAGCTCTTCTAATGTCTTAGGTAGTGGGAATACAAATACAAGGTTCTTAATGTGATACAGAAGGAAGAAGTCACAAGAAATTAAATCTAGTGACATGAAGGGCCAAGGGGCCAAAGCCCATATTCTAACACACAAATTTTGCTTTGCCTTTAATTTGTGAGTGACTGAAAGATAATAAACCCTTGCTGCCATCTGGTACACATTGCGGTTATTTTCTTATATCGCTGAAATTTGAAAGAGTAATACTTTTGAATATTTAGCGTTTTGAAAATAACTGAATATTTTATAGTAGCCCTGAAGAAGATTATGACAAAATGTTTTTTTTTTATTCCAGAAGCCGTATTCTGACAAAAGATATGGCTAGAAAAGTTGGAGCATGTGCACCGCCTAATGCGACTGCTCTCATATAGGTTACTACACTGGTGAAAAATAACACAGCTTCGGGCACAAGCCGAACCTTTGTCAACTGCTTGGAAGACAGCTATACTGAAAGTTAATTGAAATGTTGGGAACTGCAGGTTTTTTAATAACAGTATAATTTGCAATTTTTGTGTAGTTGCTCCTTATAGTGCCTACTGAAAGGAAGTTTTCTGTACTAAATTTCTTCCTTGACAGGAAAAAATCATCAACGTGCTTGAAATGCTTACCCCTCATCCTAATTTCGAATCCATTTTTCTTATATTTTTCGAAATGCCTATGGAGTATCTTGCTCACAATGTAAATACATTTGGAAGATATTAAGCGTTTAGGTGCCTTTACAAACTTTGATAAATAAGTTTTCAATCAAAATGAAGTTTCCCTTTTGCAATAATTGAGTCTCAATATTTAAAAATTTGTAAAAGATGTATTACCACTTCTAATGTTTCAGAAATTTCTATATAAAAATTTGAAATTTTATATTTTCTTGAAGTCGAACCTATGGAATTATTTCGTTAATATGAAGCTTGGGTTTTTATATCTAAGCTAGTAAAAGAAAATAAGTTTTATTATCATTTCGCACGGTTTCTATAGGAAAACGTGAATGTTAGAATATGCAAGATCCTAGAAGTTCTAAGATTGGATTTTTAGTTGCTATTATTATTAATATGAATCATTGTAGTTGTATGTTCTTGGATTCCGAAACCATAACCGCGTTTGGATATGAACCAGTCGGAGTTAATTTTACCAAAGTAGGTGGAGAATGACGACTGAAGGGAGAGATTTCTACAATTGACTTAAGCGTGGTCTAACAAAGGACACCGAAAATGAGCTCATCTTACTCATAGCCTGAAACACCTTTCCGAAATAAAGTCGTTAAAATGTGCTTGTCTCGGGATATTGAAACGCACAACATTTATTCTCGACTCCTTTAAGTATTTTAGCGAGTCAGGCTGAAAATAAAAGTGAGTGTTGTCGTCACTTCGTTCGGAATATGAAAAGGTGGATGATGCGAAAGCTAAAAGTTCCAAGTTCGGACTATTAGAAGTTAGTACTATTTATCTATTCATACCTCACGGAAACAATTAAAATTCAGGAGATGAATCCACGCAGTACTACAACACCAATACCGGATAAATACTACATACATCTAAACTGGATATTACTACCTTTTCCCGAACTATGGGCCCCATTCAACAATCTATTATTCACGTTTCGTCATATCTGCAAGTTTTAAAAAATGTAACATTATTAGGACGAGTTAGCGTTGGTATTATTGTTTACTAATTTGTGTAACTAAGGAAAAGGTTAGCAGGGACCTCATTTGTGGACATTGGAATTAACTTATTTAAGTCTACTCCATTTCCAACGGAAGTCAATATAAATGACGCCATATTTCATCTTTGGTATGGTATAAATGGAAATCCTATTGTTGCATATCGAATATTCTGGATCTCTTATTTTTATTAATTATGCAGGTGTCATAAATTATTGGACTAATTTTAAAAAATTAAAAAAAATTATTGCACTGTGGGGAGGTTAATAACCTCCCAGCTATCCAGCTCAAAGAGGGAAGGGGATCCAGCTGAAACAGGATGGAAATGGTTTGCATACACCGAGTGGGCAGAGTCCGAAGCAAAAAAGTAACATTCCAAAAATTCATAAAAAGAAATCGAAAATTAATCAGGTTTAAAAACCATTTGAGATGTATACATTCTATGCAAATGGGTTTTTTTCCTTGTGACAGGAAGAAGAAAAATTAGTACAAATATTCACCGATAGGTGGCGCTGAATTAGCCATTGAAAATGTAAACAAAATGAATGACAATAATAACAATTTTATTACAGCCACAAGGTGTACAACATGGCCACCACCACAAGACACAATTCATTGCAGACAAGCCAAAACGCTGCGACAGCAACAAGATAAAGGAATTCACCTAGGCGAGGTATTCCGAAATGCGCACGATGCTGCAGAATGTAAGTTTCTTGGAATCCCTTAACAAGGAAATAAGTTTGTAAGTTTTCCAGTGTTCGTTTTCTCAAAGTGTTGAAGATTTATCAAAGCAATCTATGTTAATTTTAGATTAACATAAAAATGTTTCGCCAATTAAACTTTTGTCCGGTGTACCTGAATACATTTTTACATTGCTCATTTTTTGAGTCTCGGAACCTGTTACTCCCAGCAATTGAATTTTCTACAGGAGTTTGATGGAGCCCAAGACCCACAGTTTCTTAGTCATGGGCAATAGAAAATGTAACATGATGATGTGGAAGATCTTAAATATTGCAAATGATGGCAAAATATTTTCTTCCATCCAGAAGCCGTAGTCGGAAGAAGCTGTGACTGGCAAAGTTGAAGAATGTGCACCGTCAAACGATGTGAGCTCTTATATAAGTTCGTAGCGATTGATGATATCAAAGCGTCGAACAGGAACCGAACCCTGGTCAACTGCTTGTATGACATCTACATTAATCGTTAATTGAATTGTTGGGTACTGCAGGTTTATTAACAACAATACAATTTGCACTTTTTCTGCGTATTTGCTCCTTGTAGTGCCACCTGATGAGAAGTTTTAATACTAACTTTTCTCTGTGTGTTGAAAGAAAAATCCACCAATATGTTTGAAATGCTTACTTTTCATTCCATTTTACAATCCGCTGGTTTTCATGGTTTCTTAAGACGTCTAAGTATTTTTTTGCCCTTCCTATATTTAGAATTGGAAAAAATTATGTGTTTAGGTAGCTATACAAGCGCGAATAAATAAGTTTCCATTTAAAATGAGAAATCATCTTTGCAATAGCTAGGAATCAAGATTTCAAAATTAGTAATTAAAGCGTTACCACTTTTAATATAGCAGAAATACGTATATAAAATATTAAAATTTTGTAAAGTTAACTATCGTCTGAAATTTTGAAGTTTTCTTTTTATATGAAGCCAGGAATTTATATCTTGGCTGGTAACAATTGGTAGTAGCAATTTGGTGTTATTGTCGTTTCCTACGGATGCGGTATATTGATGTGTCAGATTCGTCCATTTCGTGGATTCGGATCAGAGTCCGTAACGTAAATGGATTTATTTCCCATAATAACTGTAATAATCTTTATTATTGAACTTGTATTTTAATATAATTATGAATCATAACATTATAATTTTAATTAGATAATTAATTATATTGATATTAATTTTAATGAATAATTTTGATTAATAATTATAATTAATGATATTACTTTTATTGAATAATTGTGATTATAAATATAATTAATCATATTGATGATAATTTTAATAATTAATTTTAATTAACATTTCTGTTAGTTATTTAAAATTTCGTTAGTGAATTTAATGAAACTTTGCAAGAATCTTCAGTATTTTGAGACGCTTTTGATTTTTATTTTCTAGTCAGGACTCCCCATGTATGTCATTTAATTTGTTGGAAACAATATATTTACTGAAGCGTTCAGTAATGAAATTTCAGCTCAGAGTTCTTTCTAAATAAATATAAAGTCACCCAATCCTAATGAGCTCCAAACAGTAAAAAATCCTTTAGTCATCATGACGGAATATAAAACAACTCTTGGCAGTTATCAAATATCTGCTGCTGTTAAAATCTGTTATTAAGTAAATTAACAAAATGTAATTTTTTAGTAAATTCCTGTCAGTTGAATTAATTGCTTTTAAATTTTGAGCACATTATAGATGTCATTTAAATATACCAGACAAGTCACGTGCGTACGTGGCTTGGTAGGGTGACCGTCGTTTCCGAACCCTATTGTCACGGTTTCGAGCCTCAGTAAGCATAGTCTCTGCAAGGTAAACGTTTTATAAATTTAAATTTCTGATATTCTCTTTAAAAGGTATTTTATATAATATATATTCAACATTTTATTTTATTTTGCTCTTTATTTCCCAAACCCCTAATTTATTATTATATAAATTTTAAATAATTCCTTCAACTTATATATAAGTATGGGGAACAAAGTTAGAATAGGAATTATTTGAAATTTATCTAATAATTAATCAGTAAAATAAAATAAATTGCTGAATATAGATTATAAAATAACTTTTTAAAGAGAATATCCGAAATTAAAATTTTCAAAACATTGTCTTGCAACTACTATGCCCGCTAAGATTCGAACCCGTGTCAGTATGGTTCGGAACATGGAGTTCTACCAACCTTGACATGTTTTTAAAATGAAGTGTTCAAAACCAAAAGGTATAAAAAACTTTCGATGACCTTTAAATGACTCACATGGAAAAATATTATTACTAAAATGCGTGCCTATTTGTTGACTTATCTTAAACTTTTATACCAAAAATTCTTGACAGTTTGAAAAAAATACAGACTCAAATTTTTCTCTTAAAGAGTTTTTATCACATCTATTAATATCAACGTACCGAGATTCCACTAATGAAATTATTTTTGATATTGAAATCTTGAGTTAAGAACAAAAAATTATAATTATTTTTAATTATAATTATTATGAATTCTTTTCACTTGCATCTTCTTTCTACTATAAACTCTTTTACTTCTCAAGCTATATCAAAAGAATCATGTGATCAAACCAACTATTCTACTGGTTCCTTTCTGAAAAAACCTCAGAAATCGATCTGTATGCACAGCGCAACCGAGTGCATTCATTCAAATCAACCCAATCTTAGCATTTCCTGCTCCACGCGAAGAAACTTATCTGCATCCATGACCCCAAATGACGCATCCGATTCCGCGGATTCATAAATCCGAATCCGCGCATTAATAAATCCGATTCTTAGAATTCATGAATCCGATTCTGTGGATTCATGAATCCGATTCTGTGGATTCATGAATCCGATTCTGTGGATTCAGGAATCCAATTCTGTGGATTCGTTCTTTTTGGTCGGGTTTGGATCCGGCCGTTCCTTTTGAGGAGCCGGATCCGCGGATTCGTTCCGTAGTGAACGACTCATCACTAATGCGGTATGAAAACATGAATGTTACAATATTGCAAAAGCTAAAAGTTCTAAGATTGGATTGTTAGTATTTTTCGATACAGCTGAAAAATATCAGCGGCAATAGAAGTAAATGAAATGCAAAGTACTGTTTACACTTCTAATTGCTAACGGAAGCAAGCAAATTGATAGGAGATGAATCCTCTCAGTGCAACAACGTAAGCAATGGAAATTTAGCACTGTTAAAGACTTCATTAAAAAACTTGCTCACTTTTCACCATATCTGCATGTTCGGCAAAAATGTATCATTAGTAAGACAAGTCACAATGCATTATTATTAACTTGTTTGTAACTAAGGCGGTGGAAATACAGATTAATTATGCTTGCGTGTGATGGAGGATAGCAACGCCCTTATATTTGGACGAGTTAATACAAGTTTTATTCTTAACTTGTTCATGTATTTAACTTGCAAGACTTACAAAGGAATCATGCTTGCGTGTATTAATTGATAGCGGCATCCTTATTTTTGGAATTCACTGATTCAAGTGCCCTCATTTCCAAATGAAACGCTTATAAATGATGCCATGTTGGAACGTTGGTATGGACAAATGGAAAATTTATTATTGCATATCGTATATTTCGTATATGTTATTTTGATTAATCATAATGGTCATAAATTATTGGAATCATTTCAAAAATTATTAAGAAACGATATAATGTAGAAACTTTGTTTTTTAATGAGATACTAGTTTAAACATTTGCTCTTTTCAGGTAGGCAACGCGCCATTACGGCGCTCTAAATCTGCTGCCGCGGGCTTATCAAAATGCCTACAATGCAGCAAGAAGCATGCCGTTACGTCTCTGGTCTCACGAAAGTAAATCAATTGTAGCAGTCCAAAAACACTTCCGCTAAGCGTATCGAACTGTCAGTCTCCAAGTAAGAACTCCATCAAGCTTTGGTATGAGCAAATTAAAGGGACAGGTTATTTTCATCACAGGAAAGGTGCTGGACGACCAACGATCTTAGACGATGTTTTTGAAAGAGTGAGGGAGATTTTCATTCCTTAATTAACCACACGCCAGTTTTTGGGGAAAAAATTTGTAGTGTGTTATTGTCACTTTTTAAAGTGAAATATCGTGCGAAAAAATAAAAGCTCTTCTGCTGGGTAATGTTTACCCTTGCTAAACCATTGATGATGACTGAGGCGAAAATATATTACGCGCGCCGGGTGCAAATCAACCTCTCTTCATCACTGTCTTTAAACAAATTGATTTCGGTAAAATTATGAAGAATATAATTTCTGCAAACTTAAATTTTGTCATGGGTTGGTTGGGTACTTCATACAATCCATGTCAAATTTTTCCTATGCTAAAAATGTCCTTCCCACTCCTCTAGATGCTGAAGGCACGTGCCTTAAAATTCCAAAACGTTTTGTTTGAAAAGATACCAAGATAAAATAACAATAAACTCTAAATGTAAATAATATTTTGTTGTGAAGTGATCACCAGCTTACTCACCTTATTACGCGCTCTGTTCTGTTCCTTACCGCCCCCCCCCGTACACACACAATCGAACATTCCAATGCTGATCATTTCAGTCTACACCAACTGTGTGCAGAACTATCTGATTGGATAATTCCTGCTGCAATGTCGCTTGGAAGTATATTCATACCATGAGCTTTTACAAGACATTGTTTGTAGAAATTCTGCATCCTATTGCGGACACATTAGAGAAAACTTGCTATGTGTTTGATTGCAACTTATATTCCTGTTTAGCTAACATGTACATCAATTATTGGTCATGTGGGAAAAGAAAGGAAAGGTTTCGAAAACTAGAGATAACTCGCAATAATTAAAAAGTAAGTAAAAAAATTTAAAAACAAATTTATCGGCGTTCTTAAAATGGAAAGTGTCGTTTTATTAAAAAATGTGAACGTCAAAGTAAAAACCAGAAAAGCAAGTGTCGAAGAATGAAATTTATAGAGTAATGTGGAATTTTAATCATTATTCAAATATATTTTAATTTTTGTGAGATGTTTATGAAATGTTTTCTTACAACATGCATTGTGGCTTAATTTATTAACAATATCTTTTTTTCCATTTGCGATAAAAATCCAGTTATTATGCCTCTATTCTCTTAACAATGTGTTTGCCGTCAACATTCAATTGCGATTCAAAGAAAAATCTATAATTGTATGTCACTAGCGGTTGTCAACAGTTTGTTATATTTTTCTTTAATTTATCAAATCTAAATGTCGCTACTCTTTTGAGTAATAATCAATCGCAATACAATGATTTGCTTAGAAATATAGTGGCCTCAAAACCTTATAAGGGAAACTAACATTGAAGTGTTTATTATTACAAGTTATTGGATTAAATATCAGGTGCATCAAAGTGTAATTTACTTAAAGGAGGTTCTGTTGGGAAAAAAATGCAATAAATGTTAAAACTTTTTGCTGAACTCGAAACACTGGGTGACGAAAAGGGTAAAAGTAATTCTGTTTATTTTATTTCACTAAATATTGTCAAATAGATTTCAAAATACGATACTACTAACTGAATACCATTGTATTATTTATTCACAAAAAACACCGAACCTTATAATAAATGTACTGTTTGTTTTGGTTCATTCACTCAAAATCCATTCAAATACAATTTTTTTCATAAAAAAATTTTACAATTCAATTCCAAAAGTCATAAGTAGAAGACGGAAGATGACAAAAAAGTATAACTTTGAATTAAAAAGACAGATTTAAGGAATACGTATTTCACGTGACTACATAATATATGCGGAAGTAAGATGAATAGAACATCTGTGACGTCTGAGTGGCCCACATCTGACTGGATTGCATTTAGATTGTCTGTAGATTTAGGTGCCAGATGAGGAATTGCATATTTAATAGGTAGATTTCATTTTGCAAATGTATAATTTTACACCACAGAGTAAGACAAGGAAAAATCCGGTAGAATGTAAAAGTATGAAAAAAAGTGCATATCTTATTTCGAAGTATTTCGAATTTAGGAAATACATTCCTGAAAAACTCTTGATATTTCAACTTTTCCCCTCCGTCTTCTATGTGTTCATAGGGTAGTATACTTAGATAAATCTGAACAATAAAACCACATACCTAATAACGTGTAGGTTCGCTATTAGGAAGTAAAGGTGGACATTGACGACCACTCCATACTGCGCAAATGAGGTAACACCGCTCTAAACCCATTCTTCACTCAGAAAATTTGATGGGTATAGGAGTGTTATAGTCGAAAATTTGGATTTTCTGTCTGTCATGAAATTCATTTGAACTGTTGGACTTTAAAATTGAAATGCGACCTTCGTAGATGTGGTACTCTCGCGACAGCGAAAACCACTAATCTATTGAGGGAGTCCCCTTTTGAAATCCTTTCTCGTATTTCTCGTAAGGCGATGGTTTGATTAAATGAATGGGCTGAGAATTGGAATGATGCGGAATGCTATAACGCCATTTGTGGGATGTGGATAGATCGGGAATGTCAAGCTTAATAGAGTTTGGTTGCGGTGTCGCCTGCCTTCAAATATACATGTTTATTGGTTCCATGTGGTAAAGATATGAAATCATGATCTCAATGGAATCTCGGTGCTTTCCATGCATTACCAGTATTATATTCATTGCTAATATATTGCTATTGCATTCAGCTACGGTAGAACGTCTTTCCTGTCTCACAAGCTGTTTAATTCTGCGCTACCCATTGCCATCAATGACCCTTAACCGGCAAGCAGACAGACAGTCACACACACATTCTCCTTTTTTATCAGCAGAAGTGGAGATTCTTCAAAATTAATTTTCTCTTTTCAAGAATGACATATAAATACATGAAATACCTTACATTTTAGAATTTGGCATCCTATTTATCTATATATTACATAATACATAATTTTAAACTTTTCCCTTAATATTTGTATAGGAATTTTCATGTTTCTACTTTAAATCTCTTCGACTAGTTCCCACATCAGTAGGAATCAGTAGTCCAAAGAATTTCCACATCAAACATTTTAGACCTACACACGTTTAAAATACAAATTTGAGTTTTAAATTTCAACATTTTAAAACATAAATATTACTGCACATCTTCAAATGGATGAATAATTATGAGACAAGTCCTAAGATTAATCCTGTAGTCAATTAGTCGTCACTTTCGTTCTAAATCCAAGATTTATTTAATTCAGTTGATTTCTTTTCATTACTAAAAACATTTTATTTGACTATTTGGATAGTTTAGTGTCTTTCCTTTATAAAGAAAGTATGATTGTTTGAATCGGCGATTAACAGAATTCATATATCTCACTGTGTTACTTGGTAACCAATTAATTAGACCTTTTTTTTACACCTGTTTGGCTCAGGCGTTCATTGAATCCAATAAAAACAATATGCACGTCATTGAAACAAATGTGGGTTATAAAAGCGAATTCACTCGTCCATACAGATTTAAAGAAATTCGTTTTTTTGGAAAGAATCCCCCCGCCGTTTTTTCCTATAACTTGCATAGATTGCAGTAATAAAGCATCATCATCAACATTTCATATAGATATTTACTAAAACGTGGTGGTTTCGCCAATATTTATGTTCAATGACTATCATCTTTGGTTTAATCCTACGTATTTCGTGTTAGTGAAAAAATGAAGTTCGAAAAAGAGCATTTTCAACATTTAATTGTTTTTTACTACCACAAAGGGAATAATTCTTTTCAAGCCGCTAAATAGATATGTGGTCATTACAGAGACAATGCTGAAGGGGTTTGAACAGTAATTTCACATTTAGGGCCAGTAAAGTTGACGGTAGGCCTTCAGCGGTTGATGACGATCAGGTCAAGTGCTAATTCCATTTAATCAACGTATTACCGTTCGTAAAATAGCAGAGTGACTCAAAGAGTGGAATTCACTTCATTATAAGCATATGATTCAAATTCGATTCGGTAGACGCCATAATGTTTCAGTGCACTACTAATTAAAAGAAAATTTCAAATGGACCGTATTTCTACGTGCAATTTATTGTTGAAACACAACGAAAGCTTTTAAATTTTGAAATGGATGATGATGGGTGAGGAGAAATAGATTGTCTACAATAATGATAAACAAAAATGTTCATGCTGTAATTCGGGTGAGCTGCCATCAACCACTCCCCAAGGCCAATATTCATTTCCAAAAAGTTATACTCTCTTGCTGGTGGGACTAAAAGAGCATTGTCTATTACGAGCTGCTGCCGCATAACGAAACAATTAATTCAGAAAAATACAGTAGCCAGATGGACAATTTGAAGTAGGCCATTCACCAATATCACCCATAATAGGCTAAACGTAAAAGGCCTTTTCCGCCAGGTTACGTCAGACAATATTTGACTTTGCCTCCATGGTGGAAATTGTTGAATCTTGGTTGGGATGTCTTACTCCACCCTCCTCATAGTCCTGACTTGGTACCTTCGGGTAACAATCTGTTCCGCTTTTTTCAAAATTCCCTAAAGATAAAATTATTAAATTCTCTAGAGAACTGCAAAAAGTACTTTGGGCAATTTTGCAGCTATAAACCAGGAAGCCGGAGAGGGAACTTCATGGCGAATCGCAATTAAATGATATGGCGCATGTATTATTGAAAGAAACTACATTTTAGTTCAGAAACACTTCTCATCAATTTACCCCCTAGAAAACAAAAGATACATACCGAACATCTGAAAACAATTAACAAAAATCTTATTAAATATTATCTAAAAATCTACTCATCTACTTGATGAGTCATTCGAACAGTTTAATGGAATCCCAGCAAACAGTATCAGAGCATGGCATCTTATATCAATAAGAAACACACAGTCTCTTAATATTAAACGTGTTCAAATCATCCTCTAAAATTAATCCATATAAACAGAAAGTATTCTTGAAATACTCCATTTAACATCACCACTGCACTATTCTCCACGCAGCTGTCACTGATAAGTGATGAATAATTAAATGTATTTTTGCTTGCTTTTAAACAGAGCAGAGAACTCCTTGTATTCGCTCTCAACTCCTAATATTAATTAACATTTGTTTTCCGAATATTCTTCAGAGCTCTCTTTAGTACAGGTTCTTATTTCTGGATCTGATTCATTTTTATGAAAATGTTTTCTAACATTTTTGTTTAAATATTAAATTATGTCTCGTCTATTTTTATTTCCTTAAATCAAATGTTTATTTTTAATTCCTTATGCTAATCCGGTAAGAGTAACATTTGGAAAATAACTAGTACTGGTACCATCAGCAATGCTTTGGAAAAATTTAAATCGAAGGGGTTTAGAAAAACAAAAAAATGATTCATGGATCTTTAGGTTGAATGATAATAATAATAATGTGAGAATTTGCGAAGTATTATTTTAACAGCATCGATGGGTTCTGCTTTTTCTTTCGGTTAATTTTGTGCTCTCTTGAACCTAAATGATACAATTCGGGAAATTTTTTTTGACCTATTTATTTTTTAACATAATATATTAATATTTACTATATTTTTATTCTTTCATCTAGAGTGTTTCTTAGAAGGAAAACTGAATTAAAAATTTTGCACTAGATCTCTTGCATTGCTGTTATGATTACACTATAACAAAAGAAGGCAAACCAACTAAACATTAAATCACATATCAATGTTTCTTTGTAAACATTAGGAGAAGCCCTGAAAGTAAAATTTGTTTCTCCGAATTAATATTTTAAATAAGAATGATATTTAAGTTAGTACAATTTGTTTGAAAAGAGATGCATAAGCCCTGATAATACTTTCGTTTCGAGCAAACATTATGTATGTGCATGTTACTGATAAACTTTCAAATGTAGACCCATGGTGAAAACGGAAGGAAATACAGGATGTTTTAAAACTCTTGGAAAATTCGTTAAAAAATGACAAAACACAACTAAGCAAAAATCACTGCACAATACATGCTTGGAATTCAACCTGTGAAGAGATAGAGGGCGTTTACAAGCAATCGATTCCCAAGTTATCTGGTGAACATGGTAAAAACCGCTATTTTGCTTTCCTGCAATAATAAATATTGCAGGGAAGATGAAAGCCTGGGGCATCCAGCTGAAAGGAATTGGAAATGAGGAAAGGGGTTGTTGAAACTATCATTTCCGTTGAAATGGCTCAGTGTTAAAGATAGAGAGATAATTAAATCAAACTGAACGAACTGTTGAGTCATTATAAAAGATAACTTTTAACGCACCTGAAACCTAATTTATTTTTCAGTTTAAATAAAAGCTTTAGAATAATAATGCGAAACTGCTTGGCAAAAAAAGAAAAATATATATATTAATTATACATTTTCTTTTAAATTGGTACAATGTGTCAATTTTTTGAAGTAATTACATGGTAACCAAATGAGGGGAATATGTTTTAATGACAGTCACAGAAAGTAGAATATATTTCTTAATAACGTGTTTTAGGTAAACCGGGAGTTTAAAGTTTTTAATTACCGTCGCCAAATGCTGTTTAGGATACGTAGTGAGTTTCTTATAGGTCTCCTGCGCATTCGATGCCTACGGCATCTGAAAACGAGATACCGGGCAAATGTTTTAACTTAAAAAAGCATCCGTGGCTTCGCTGTCAGAAAAGCGGGCTCCTCGTATCTACGCGTTTTCATTGAGAAACACAGGGAAAGCACGGACACAGGAAAAACACGACGTCTGAAGACGATGAAAAATACCAAGTGAGCCATTGTTTACAGTAAAAACAATCCTTGTTCGATATTTGGAAGCCATAATCAGCAACACCGAGAAAGAGAATCAAGAAATTAAATGAACGAGAATCTAAAGAAGAAAAGCGAACGGTTATTGAAAAACATCGTTTGGTAAATGATTAAGATTTCGAAACGAAGTATTATTCGAATTCGTACGCCGCCCAATTAAATCGAAGAGAGCAGACAGTGGACCAATGGAAATGAGGTGAAATCAAAGGCATGCGCCTTAGACCGGTAAACAAATTATGTCGGCGCATGCGCAAACGACGCCGATAAAACTTTCAGCTAGCATACAAACCAAATGTTCTGGCACTTTCTCCCTTGGCGACAAACAAGTGGCGAACTCAAGGAAAACAAATTGATTACGCACCCTAAACTCCAGGTTAACCGACAGCTATTCTAATTGTTAATTGAATTTTTATATATTGCAGGTTTAAAAATAACAGTATAATTTGGATTTTTTCGACCTATTTGCTCCTAACAGTGCAACATTATAAAAAGTTTGTGAACTAAATTTTTTCCATGCCAAGAACAAAAAAATCCACCAAGGTGCACGAAATGCTGACTCCGTACCGTATTTTACAATCCGTTTGTTTTTTTGTTTCTAGAAATGTCTACGGATTTTTTTCCCATCCGTTTTTGGAAAAAATAAAGTAGTTCGATAGTTTTATAAAGAGAATAACTACGTCTCGAGTCAAAATACCTATGTCACCTTTACAACATCTGGGAATCAAGATTTCAAAGTTTGTAAAAGACATTATACCACTTTTAATATTAAAGAAAGTTCTATTTAATGTTTTGAAATTTTTATCAAGCTAATGAATTCGTCTACGTTTTTTTCTTTAATATGAAGCTTAGATATTTATATCTAGGCTGGAAAATGAAAGCTAGTGGAATTATCATTTCGTACGGATGCTATACGGAAGTGTTGCAATATCTCTCTGAAAGCTAAAAGTTCTAAGAATGGATTATTAGTAGTTTTCTATACAGTAGAATAATAAGAACGGCAATGGAAGTGAAAGAAGTTCAAAGCAATGTTTGCCCTTCACCTCACAGTCTATGGAATCAAGCAAATTTCAGAAGATGAATCCGCACAGTATTTTATCATCAATGCTAGAAATACAACCCTCTGCAAGACAATGGGTTTGTTTTAATCGACATGTTCAAATTTCATCAGAGTTCCATGTTTGACAAAAGTATCATTATTCAGACGATTCAATGTAGGTACTATATTTGACTTTTGTATCTAGAAAGTTCCGTAAGATTGTTTTGTAATAAGCAGAATGTTAAGAAAGAGGTTTCGAAGCAGTATGCAACAAAGTTTATATGTCCAAATTTGTGCTGCCTCGTTCATTGAAAAATTCACTTTTACGTAGCGAACAAAATATTTCTCGGAAAATCAAATCAATAATTTCATTTGCATGTAATTAGTTTTAGAAACATAAAGAAAAGGGTAATATTTATGATTTGATATATAATAAAATTATTCAGTTTAAGTGATTTTTATTTACATAATATCACTTGCTACAGAAATATTTGTAACATCCAAATCACTCAATATGTTGTTACATTAGTTGTAGATTTGAGGCAGATAGGTTTTCTTGTGTAGAAGTGCTGTTGCGCCGGAATCTTCTTTGTATAATATTCTTGAGATACTATAATGTGTAAAACTGAACTTGCAAGATGCTGAGGCAAGATTTTAAATGTACAAAATAAAAATACCCCTACCAAAATCACATAAGAAAGCATGAGGAGAAGTCTCAGCCGATAAGAGCTAGAGGTAACTTCTCATAAACACGGTAGATGAATTAAAGCGGCAGACATTTCAGTCATTCGGCTCCTTAGCTGAGAACACATAAAATTACAAATGCTGACATGATAATACGTATGCTTCAAATCTGGAAGGAGCAGTAACTTCAAAGAAAGCGCCAGAGTATGATAGAATGTGGAACGATAAAAGAACAGACACGCTCCCATTCTAGAAATTTTTGTGAATTTAAACTCGAACCTGTGCGAATACGGGATATTTTTCAGTATGGGCTGTCCAAGTGTAAAGTATCGCCAAACAAAGAAATTTCATCTGTTATTTCTTATTATTTCTGCATCTTCTAACTCATTTGCATGGTGTTTCCGGTCATACAATCTTACTTAATATTTTCTTCACTTTATATGTAAAATGCAT
The DNA here is from genome assembly GCA_013235015.1 of Araneus ventricosus. Classification (NCBI taxonomy): domain Eukaryota; kingdom Metazoa; phylum Arthropoda; class Arachnida; order Araneae; family Araneidae; genus Araneus; species Araneus ventricosus. Next base: position 101,547 of record BGPR01004048.1, read on the forward strand.
GCAATACCCTTTAATTATGTGATAATAATTAAGCATTTTTTACAAGAATTTAATATCGTAATACTAAATAGCATTACGATATTAAATTAAAAATGCATTTCCCTTAGACTGCATTATATTTCTCTTAATGTTAAAAAAGTTGGAGATATTTCTTTAAAATGTATATGTAGATATTTCTTTAAAATGTATATGTAGATATTTCTTTTAAATGTCAAAACTTTTCAAACTTTTTTTAAAACCTGTTTAAAAAATTCACTTACGTTCCTACCAAAAATAACATTTTGCTGTATAAAAAACTATATTATCATGGAGATTCTCGAACTTCAAAAAATATATATATAAATAAAGGTTTTTTTCTTTTCTTTCTGATAATTAAATATTTTTCGAGTTCCTACAAAGCTTTCAACCTTAATTTGAATATTTTTCTAATTAACGAACATCATTTCAATAGTTTGCATTAAGAATGAGTTGATATCCCACAAACCTGATGTTGTGTCATATCTTTCACTAGACATAAACTGAAAGACTATAATTTTATTGCATGGATTCATGCAACATTAAATTGATGATGTCTTTAATCATGCATCAACATTTTTTAGAGTACTATTATTTAGAGTGCTAACTGCAATGCTATTATAATTTGGAATCTTCACGACCTATAAGGAAAGAGGATTCAGTGATAAGTGGGAAAATCATAGATATAAACAATTATTCAACAGAGATCACACGATTAATTTCAGGCTATGAAGAATTTTATTCATTAAAAAAGTAGAAATAAATGGTATGATTTACAAATCAGGAATGTGCTTCTCTCTGGATTTCATAATGATGAACCGGTTTTTGAAAAAATCGTAATAATTTTAAGGAAAGGTACTTGTACAAAATTTGTTTGTCGCACATTTATGAGCAGCACTCTCTTCCATATAGGATGTTTCAAGTTAGAAAGTTTAAAAGATATTAAAGTTTTGAACTTGCAGGATTTTGTTGATGTTTATCCTCTATCAATATATAGATATAGTAATTATTCAGTGGTTATTCAAAAGTATTTTTTATTTAACCCCAAAGAATAAATGTGAAAAATTTTCAATTTTTTTGCAAAGCAGTCAAACTCCAAAAACAATATCAACTTTTCACACTTCCTTACGAATAAAGAATGTTGACGTCTATTTTCAAGTGTTGCATTACACCAATTTTATGTATTTTTTACTTCATTTTGTTTACGTTTGAACTTATTTTTTACATATAATGTTGCATTTACATTATGATATTCATGTTTTCATATGGCCGTATCTGCATATTACCTTATTGATTTCTTAATTTTATTGTCTTTGAAGGATAGAGACAAACCATTATTTTTCCCATGGAAAAAAATCATTTAAAAGCAGACTTTTTTTGCATGAATGTCAGAAGTGATTGTTTTCTGAAAGTGTTGATAAATATGTTCTGAATTGCCATAAAATATAATATATGTATAATCTAGAAATGTTTCAAAAGCTGTGCATTTTTAATATTGAATATGCAGTTATATAAAATAATTTACTTGCGTATAAAAATCATTTTTATGTATTTTTATCGTAGCAGATGCAATACGAACTGCAATCTGTGTAAAAATAAATTTTTTGTAGCGAAATAAGCTTTTTATTCATGTGTTAGTTTATTCAAATGATGTTTATTACTATAGAGATTAGATATGAAAAACCTAATAAGATTAAAAGTTAAAGTTTGAAACAAAAATGCATTACATCAGTATATTGTGAAATACAATAAAACATATTGTTCTCTTGCTATTTTAAATTTCCATGATAATCAAAATGTTACGAGTAAATTATTTGGAAATATATCTAAGTGTTACAGTTGTGTCTGCAGAGGAAGGGACATTTTTTAAAATAAAGTAAAACTGAACACATTTCCAAATATCGTCACAAGATATTTATTTGCAAAACATATTTGGCAATTTATTTTAATCTGATTTTCTTCGATTATTCATGTTTTAATATATTATCACAAAAATTATGCTGTATTGTTTTTAGCAGACTAGTAATTCGTACACATTTATAATACAGTGGTACCTCCCTTAACGGACACTCCCGAATAGCGGACACCTCTAATTAACGGACATTTTTACGAGTCCCATTCCTTTTATATAGGACAATCCATGTTATTCCCTCTGGATAGCGGACACTCCGAATAGCGGACAGGTATTTTTGAAAAACTTTAATTACTTTGACAAATATTTCAAAATTGTTCTAACAAGCAAGCTAAAAATATTATTTATGCGTCTTTACAACGTACTTTTCCAGACTCCTCCCTTCCGTTCTTGACACAATGAAATTCGACCCTAAAATGTGCACAATGGCATTCTTCTGCCCTTCCTCACCCTTTCTTCCTTCCTATTCTTCCAAAACTCGTCTGTTTCTTGGAATTTAGAGGCGCGAAATCTGTTCTGGGGGGCTTGGTCCTTGGTCACTGGCGAGGCTAAAACTTTACTTGTCTATTCAGTTTAGTGAGACAGTGCAAACTGATTCAGACCGTGTTAAAATGGCGTCGAAAAGGAAGAGATTAAATTTGAAAGAAAAAATTGACGTTTTGGAAGTTGCTGAAAAGGAAAAGCTGAGCGTTCGTAGCCTTTCCGAGCGTTCCCACGTTGGTATAACGCAAATTAATGAACTTTTGAAGGATAAAGAAGGAATTCGAAAAACATGGGTCCTGAATTCGAACGAAAATTTGAAGTTTCGTGAATTGAAGACAGAAACAAGCGAAATTGACGAAGTGTTGATGAAATGGTTCCGTTCTGCTCGTGCAAATAACGTTCCTGTAAGTGGTGTTTTGCTCCAAGAAAAAGCCAGAGAACTCGGTGAAAATTTGGGATTAGAAACTTTTATGGACTCAAATGGATGGATGGAAAAATTCCGGACACGTCACAACATATCTTTTAAACTTTGTGGCGAAGAAAAATCTGTAAATCCAAATGAAGTAACAAATTGGATTGGAAGGCTTAAATACTTGCTTAAAGGATATGATGACACAGACATTTTCAATGCCGATGAGACTGGCGTCTTTTAACGCGTCCTTCCGGGCAAGACCTTATGTTTTAAGGGTAAAATATGTAGTGGCGGGAAATTTTCAAAAGAGCTGCTCACTCACTCTTTTGCTGTGTTGCAACATGCTGGGAGACTTCGAAACTCCAGTTGTTATTGGAAAAGTTGAGAAGCCTAGATGTTTCAAGAACATTGATGTACGAAAACTTAGTGTTTCGTGGAAGTCAAATAAGAAAGCGTGGATGACCACTGAGATAATGAGCGATTGGTTGGTGGAGTTAGACAACTAAATGAAGAAAAACAAAAGAGAAAAATCATTCTGTTCATGGACAATGCTACTTCCCATCCTGATTATTTAAAGCTCAAAAATATTAATTTGGTTTTCTTGCCTCCTAACACCACTTCGATGATACAGCCACTTGATCAGGGAATTATCCGCAGCTTTAAAGTAGGATACAGAGAGCTGCTTCTGAGACATGTGCTTTCACAGATTTCCTCCTGCAAATCCAGCCAAGAGTTGGTAAAATCGGTATCTGGCTTGGATGCAATTTCCTGGTACGTCAGCCCTTAAAAAGGTGGAACCTGGGTGCGTTCTAAAAAGTTTTAAGAAGGCGGGATTTTTTAGTACAAGCGAAGTGGTAACTGACAATACTACTGAAGAAAACGAAAACGAACTTGCGGATATAGTAGCCAATTTGGATTCAAATTTCACCGTTGAAGAGTATGTCAATATCGACGACGATTTATCCATTGAGGAAGAAAACCTACCTGTTTCCAATTTCATTCATCGGGACACCACTGAAGCACTGGACCCTTTCCGAGGATGATGATGAGGAATCGCCAATGGAAGACTGCAAAATCAAAGATTATTCGGAAGCACCGAAATACAACGAACAATTAAAACAGTTCTTTCTGAACAATGAAGATTCCGAGGGACTAACAAAGCCAAATCCTATGAAGATTCATCTTGAAAAATAGGTCTGTTGTGTAAGAAACAGAAATCAAACTTTGTCAACAGATTTTTTTCAAGTAGTAATTAAAATACTATGCAATGTATTTTGGGATTATTTAATGCAAGATAAAAGGATTAGCACACAATTAAAAGGTAAAGTAGTAAATAGTTATTCTTTTCTTACCTAATTAATTTTTCCTTTTTAATTAAAATATCAGGCGTAATTTTCAATCAAATGTCAAACAGAAGTGCAAAAACTTTTTTTTTATGAAAAGGTTGTCCTCCCCAATAGCGGATACCTCCTAATAACGGACAAAACTTTTGGTCCCGTGACTGTCCGCTTTTCGGAGGTACCACTGTACTATAATATACTTTTGTAATATAGTATACACGTATAAGTTTTCACTTCTGCCTTGTTCTCTTAAGTACATCCCTTTGTCTTTATTTACAAAGGAAAATGTCTGAAAGCACAAAAAAATTGAGCTACTTCAAAGAAATCAAAAAGGGACTGAGCTAAAATCTTGATAGTGAATTTCTTTTAAAAATTCCGTTTTATTTCCCAGGTTTGTATAGAAAGCTTGCAATTTCGAGAATTATGTGTTTCGATGAAAAAATACTGTTGCATTTGAAATTGAAGCAGAAAAAGTTTGTTTATGGTATTAAATTAAATGTGTGATTTTCCTTTTTAAAGTTTCCCTATTTATTAAACTCTGAAAAATTTAATTAAATTTGCAATATAAATTTTTAAAAACTAATAATGCAAAAACTACTAACTGTATAAATGTACAAAAAATCCAAAGTAATAGTAGGGAGTATTTCAGTTTGACTTCACCTGTGTGTGTGTACTGAACTTAATTTATTGGAAAATACATGATGGTTAAAGGATATATGGGAAACCATTATATGCATGAGCTCGCATATCTTTACAGAAAAATTGAAGCATTTCTTTTGAAATTGGAGCAGTAATGCAATTTTGGGTTTTTTAATATTTAAAAAAATTAGTTTGAATGTTCGATAAAATATTCTTCACAAATTAAATTGTGAAAGACATTGCTTAAATTTCCAGTTATTTCAAGTGATTTATTGGCTTCTCTCGAAATTTCCAAATTAAGTATTAAAACATAATATGTCATCATTTTATTTCAATTTCAGCACAAATATTTCAAATTGTATTGCAGGAAAATGTGGGGATATAGATGAATATTTTAAATTAATTATTGCTAACCTGAAATGATTTATTTTATATAAAATCATTAATGAAAATACTATTTTACGTTGATTCTTTGCGCAGTGCATATGGTGCACGGGTAGTTGTCACCAGAGCATGGTGAAACTACTCCATCAACTGGTGCCTTGATTAAACCATTAGTTGGAGTGATGTTGAATTCCATGGTTCAACGTATTACCATTCCATAGTTCAATCAAAGCACCAGTTGATGGAGTTCACCATGCTATGGTGACAACTATCCATGCATCATATTTTGGTGAAACGTTGAACCAAACTTTTTAACAGTGTATGTCGTAATCTTAACAGCATTGAACTGGGATTTTCATGTAAGTTGTCCCATAAATTTCGCTCTGAAGTTCTGAAAGATAAATTACGCTACCTTTCGCGCATGTAAATAACTCTTCTCTACAAAATTCTCAAAATATTCAATGTATTTATTTCAAATTTTTATATAATGCTTCGCTAATATGTTATCATTTATTCTGTGAGTTTCTTATGATTTTGTTCAAAATCTCTGCATGCTATAGGAAAAAACATACGAGGAATTTAAGATTTTTATGAAAACATTTATATCTTCCAGAGCATTCGTATTCGTGCTACACTTACGAAAATGCATGTAAATATCACGGAAAACACTAAAAAGAAATGATGAAAGTTGCAAATCATCATAAGCTTTTTGTGAAGCGGGAAGAGTCAAAATCTCTTTTCACCTTCATCAATTTCTGGCCGGTCTCCTAAATGTCCTCATGATATGCCCTCATTAAATGTTCAATGTAAATTATAAGTTAAAAGCTATTCTTTATATGGTGGAAATACGAAGAGATATTCAGAAAAAAGTGCAAATTTCAAAAAGTGTCCTTAATTTTGCACAGAGCTCTATAATTTTAAATGCCATCTGTTGAATCAGATTGCGTTTGTTAATACGTGTTCATGTGCGAATTTGATGCTTATCGTATGTCTCCGACAGATCTCTAAAGTTTGGCCAATCTCTTTGAAGCAACCTGTAGAGTTATTAAAACAAATTTAATTCATTACTGTATATATATAAAACAACCAAAAAATCTTAGTTATAAACGTTTTCACATCAAATGATGCACTGTATTAATAAAAAAATAATTGCAGGGCACCATATTACCTTACAACACTTTGTTGCAGATTTGCTTTTAGTTTGCTAGAGACGTTATTTTAAAACTCCTTCTCTTGCTCTTCAATTTTAGTTTATTCTGTGCAAATCCAAGTGCATCCTAAATTATCACTTCATAAAAACTTTAAAATATATTCGGCAAACCATGTCAAATTGTCTTTACCCTGATCCTTTGTTATAATATTCTTACATGGATGCCGCACATTATAGAAAGAAATATCTACCATTAGGTGAATAGTTTTATTTCCATGGTTTGATGCTCCACTAAAAAATGGAAGAAACAAATTTGAGGTAATTTAAATCCTCCTTTTAGTAACTGGTTGTATTACAGCACTTCAACTAGTAATTATTGTCTCAAACCTCGATTTTTTGTCCCTGAACAAGTAGTTTTGATCAAAACACGCTTTTATGCAATTTTAGAGTCATGCAGGAAAAAGAAGCCACACTTGCATTATTTGGCCGTCTTCATCGAATATTATGACAAAAATTTTTTTTCTAGGAAATAAGTCTATTATATGTTTCCAAAATTTTAGCAGAGTCTCAAATACATATTTATGATTAATTCTGACTTCAAAATTTCCAATGAAACACATATAATCTTGGATAATTTTAAAATTCACATACTAATTTTTGCACATAAAGGTCATCATTCTAGCCTTTTCAGTTCAAATTAAAGGAGATGAATTTTCAATCTTAATATTAAAATAAAATTTGCGGAATTTTTAGTGCATCTTTGAAAAGTATTATAATCTTACTAACCTACAAATTTTGATCATAGTATGAATTATTCTATATACTTTGAGACTCTAATTTGATTGTAAAGATAATTTGCGGAAATGCGATCCATTTACTCAAAATCGACTAAAATGCTGTATACGACTTATAAATGCTTACAGATAATTGATTTTAAAGCTTATTTTATGACCTTAAGCAAAATTTCACGCGTATTCAAAATTGAGTAGTTTCGAAGTAACATAAAATTCTGTTTTTTTTTTTTTTTTCACTGCAATACGAGTGCACCTGGGGGAACATGTTTACATTTTTGAAAAAATTAAATTTTCTGTTCGTTTGGTTTGCTGGCTATGGGAAAGATAACAATACTTTGTAGGATGAATGTTATAAAAGAACTCTTTAAAAAACTACTATTGAACCACATTCTTTGCGAGGTGCAAAAATGCAAAACGATGAAGACCTTGTTCTTTCATTCCACTGTGTTTGTGAAAGAGTTTTACTATCCGAGAAGATAAATCAAGAAAATTATAAATATAGAATTTTCAAACTTTGAAAGTGAAAAGAAAGTTACAAATAATCAAATATTGAAGAATAAAATGAAAAGAATAATTTGAACTATATATAGATCAAGTATCTTTAAATCGTTTGTAAAAAATGTAATTATTAAAAAGATTTCATAATATGTAATTTAATGTATTACTTCTCTGATTCGATTAAAATTAAATAATTAAGGTTTTCGATCTAAAAATATAATAATTAATAAATTGAAATGATTTAATTATCGATGATGACTTATTTTGAGAATGTATTTTAAAATCAGCAGTTGATAAAGTGCTGATATTTTATGATTTAATTTGATATCGTATGCGTTAAAGATTGCTTAAAATCGTATTTCTTAAGGAAAGGCACATGCATAAACAATTTATGTGAGTTATACTCCGCTTTTGAAGCAATAGAATATGTAGATTTGATGACTAATATACATAAACTTTGAAACATTTAGAAAATAATTAAAAATTTTTAACAGCCGGTAGCGCACTGATAAAAGCTGGGTTTCATCGTTAAATTTAATTTATATATTACTTTCTTTTATAAAATTTAAATATCTAAATTATAACTATTTAAATAAAAAATTATATACAATAGTAGTGTTGTGTTTTAATAAGTTCATTAATATATGAAGATTTAAATAGTACAAATACCATTGAATTTTACAGGAAAAAAGAAAATAAAGTGAAACTTCCAGATTAATGAAAGAAATACCCTTGCCCTTCCGTAGCATCGGTCAAGGCCTTACTCACTTCGGGATAGGTTGGGTCGGAGTGGGTATTAATATTAATTCTTACGCGACGGCTTCTCATCCATGTGCCCCACCGGTGGGAATGAAAGTTCAGAATAAATCAAAATGTTATATATTTTAATATTAATACTAACCTTTTTAAAAACATGTAATAATATCTTTTCTTCGTTTACTTCCACTAATTCAAAAATTCCTAAGCAAATACATATGCATTATTAAAATATTTAATACTTCGTGTTCAAAATATCAATCCTCGTTTCAAGGCGGAACTGAAAATTATACGAAATTTCCAGCGCTCTTAGATATCATAACAATTGGAATAAAAAAATATTATATTTCCAGAAAAAATTTGTTTTCGATAGAACTTTTTAATTCATCAAGTATTTATCGATTTTAAAATGCAGGTGATTATTTTAAGATAACATTTAAAATGCAAAATTAATTCAATTCAACGATATTTAAACGCGAATAAAGAACTTCACTATCTAAATGAGGAGACGACGCCTTTTACATATCGAAGACAATGTGTCAAATATCTTCCGATCATATTTACCAGAATTTCTGTATTCGGTTATTTTTCACGGGCGATTTATTTAATATATCAGAAAAGAGTGTTGCTATTGAAAACTTTGAATTTAGTGCAGTTTTAATATACAGATGAGCCAATGTGAATTTTTTATTCATGGAATAATTTAGTATACGCTCTTTCCTTTAAAACGATATCTTTTATTTCAATATACGATGAATGTCGGCAAAAAATGCTGTAAATGTCATTTTTATCACATATATCAAATGCACTAACTACGATTCTGAACATGAAATGAAACTCTTAGATAGATATAAATTTAAACAATTTTTTCATTTTAAATGTGAAACATATTTTATTGTGAAATGATCCCCAGCCTAAATCTGCCTATTACCCTCTGCCTTCCCGTCGCTCCCATGCACACATACACATCAATACAACCCAGGTTCGAACGTTCCAGCACTGCTTAATTTCAGACAACAAAACTCTGCGGGACTAATTGAGTGCGCGATGCCTGCTGCAGTGACGATATTAGCAGAACTTCTGCATCATATTTCAGTGTCAGAGAAAATATCCAAAGTCTTTGATTGAAACTTATATTCATGTTTAGAGTTAATACAGAATTAAAAAAAGTTCTTTAAGCAATTCTAATGAATTAATCCATTTACAAGAAACGAGTAGTTCTTTTTGAAAATTCCACATATTCGTTTTACAAAGGTATAGCAAATGTATACATCGGGTGAGCAGAGTGCGAAGTAGAAAAGTAACATTCCAAAAATCATAAAAAAAAAATCGAGAATTAATCAGGTTTAAAAGCTATTTCAAGTTATTCGTTCTTTGTACATGAGTTTTTTCCCCGTGAGTGGAGGGCACGGAAAAAATTAGTACAAAGATTGACCGATAAGTGGCACTGAAATTAGAGAATGAAAATATTAATATTATCATTCTTTTTGTCTACACAAAAAGAATTATAATAGAAACATTTTTATTGCAACCACAAGTGTTCAACATGGCCTCCACCACAAGAATCAATACACTGCAGACAAGTAAAAACGCCGCGACAGCAACAAGATAATAAAAGAATTTAGCTAGGCGAAGTGTTCCGAAATACGCACGATATTTCATAATGAGAGTTTTTACCAATCGCTTAAGAAGGACTCTCAACCCTAGAAATGTTAAAGTCTTTATTTTCTTACACTGTCGAAAATTTCACAAACTAATCTACATTAATTCAATTTGAAAATAAAGATGTTTTCCTAAATAAACTTTTGTCCCGTTGTACTTATTATTTTTTGAGACTCGCCACCTGATACTCTCATTGATTGAATTGTCTACAGGTAAATTTGATGGAGTCCATGGCATCACAGTTTCTTAAAAAGGGATAATCCAAAATGTAATATGATGATTTGTTTTTATTTAATACCCACTCCGACAAAGCCTATCGACAGTGTGTAAGGCCATAACACGCACCGGAGGGGTCAATGAAATCATGAAATAAATACAAACCACACCGAAGTCAGGGGTGGCAAGAAATTACAAAGAAATAACCGAAAACAGTTTATAGTGAAAAAATACACAAGGGCAAGGTCTACACAGAAACCAAGACACACATCAAGAGAAAAAAAAGAAAAAAACATTGAAATTTAATGACAAAAGAAAGTTAACAGAAAGTAATAATTATATGGAAAAGAAATTAAAAAGAACATAAAGGAAATGACCAACACAATGAATGACCACACTTGCAGCGTTCAATAGTATATACAAATTTTTAAAAAACAATTAAAGAAGAGCAGCCATAATTAAAAATATTAAAACTCTCAAAAGCATTTAAATTGAAACACCTTTGTAAAGACCGGCAGAACCTGATGGGAAATCGAGGAAACATGTGAAAATGTAAAAATTGAACGCGCCACAGCTGACAACACTGTTTGCAAAGTTTAAAAAAATTGTTTAAAAGTAAGATTGCACAAGGACTCACAAAATCTAAATTTTTTTTCCAGAGGTGAATATAGAAGATGACGGTAGAATATTTCTTCCATCCAGAAGCCGTAATCTGGCGATGCTTTGACAAAAAAAGCTGAAGCATATGCACCGACAAATGCGGTGATCTCTTATATAGGTTAGTAGCGATTGGTTAAAAATATCACAACTTCGAACAGGTGTCGAACCCTGGTCAACTGCCTGGAAGGCAGCTATTCTAATCGTTTTTGAATTGTTGGGCACTGCAGGTTTTAAAATAACTATAAAATTTGCTCTTTTTCTGCGCATTTGCTGATTCTAGTGTCACCTGACGAGAAGATTTTATACTCATTTCTTTTCGATAACATGAAAAAATCCAACAATGTACTGAAAATGCTTACCCCGCACTCCATTTTATAATCCGGTATCTTCTTTATGGTTTCTTGAAATGTCTACGGAATTTTTTGCCCGTCCTGTATTTAGATTTGGAAAAAATTAAGTCTTTACATAGCTTTACAAACGGGAATAAATAAGTTTCGAGTCGAAATGGGATATCATTTATGCAATAAATGATTTAAAATTTAAAAATTTATAAACGAATTTTTACCACTTTTTATATATAAGAAATTTCTATATAAAATTTAGAAATTTTTGGCTATTACGGAAGTACATTTTCGGTGTCCAATTTCTTTTATATAAAGCTTAGATTTTAATATCATGGCTGGTAATTAAACATTAGTGCTTTTGTTATTCGTATGCATGCAATATGAAAACGTGAATTTTGCAGTAACAAACTTGAAAAAATCCTACAATGTACTTACCGCACTCCATTTTATAATCCACAAGTTTTTATTGTTTCTTTAAATGCCTACGGAACTTTTTGAACTTCCTGTATTTAGAATTGGAAAAAATTAAGTATTAAGGTAGCTTTGCAAACGTGAATAAAAAAGTCTTCGATTAAAAATGAGAAATCACCTTTGCTAATGCTGGGTATCAAGATTTGAAAATTTGCAAAAGAAGTATTACCACTTACACTTTTAATATTGCAGAAATTTCCATTTAAAATATTAAAATTACATTTTGCAAGCATTTCTTGTTAACATTTCTTTAGTATGATGCTAGGATTTTTGTATCTTGGCTGGTAAATGAAAATTAGTGTTATTGTCATTTCGTGCGGATGCGATATTAATACGTGAATGTGAATAATGAATGTTATAAGCTAAAAGTTCTAAGATTAGATTATTAGTTGTTTTCCATGCGGCAGAATAACGGCAATGGAAGTGAAGGAACACAAAAGTTGTGTTTACGCATCTTCTGAACGCTTACGGAAGCAAGCAGATTTTAGGAGATGAATCTGCCTAGTGCAAGAACGTCACCACAGGAAATTAAGAACTGTTCAGGATCATATTCGTCATTTTACAACGTATTCACGTTTCGCCATACCTGAATGTTTAACGAAAATTTATCATTATTGAGACGAGACAATGTAGGTATTGATTTCGAGTTGTTTACGTAGCTAATGAGGAGGAGATATAACAGAGTGACGCTTGCGTGTGATAAAAAATAGCAGCTTCCTTATTAGTGGAAACTGGAATAATCTACTTCGAGTTCCCCGATTTCCGACGGAAACGAATATAAATCAAGCCATGTTGGATCCTTGGTATGGATAAGTGGAAATTTTATTATTGTATATCATACATTTTGGATATCTTATTTTATTTGATTTTTTATACAGTTTGGTCATAAATTATTGGACTCATTTCAAAGAATAATTTTTAAAAACCCTATAATGTAGAAACATGGAATTTTTTAATGACAGAGAATTTGAACAGCTTCGGGACACCCAAATGTCCCGTTCTCAGAAAGAGAGCAGCCCACGATTACCATTTAAAACAAGACGAGGCCAAAAAATAAAAAAAACAACTACAGTAATGTTTAGTAGTCCGGCGATGACAGAGCAGGCGTTATACCTGTCACACATATGTAAGTTGGTCCGAAGTCTGCTACCTCGCATTTAGTTATAACAATATTAAACCTCCTGGAGTGAAAGAATGAAACACTGGGAATATTTAAACATAAAGTCGTTGGGTGGAACTGTTTGAACACTTTCAGGCCAATAATTCAAATGACTGGAATTTTCATATAATAATTGAATAGATTTTATGTCTGCCCGGCTCTAATGCACCCGTAGAAAGGGTATTTTTTCTTATGAATAAGTTGCGGACGTGCTTGAAAACACAGTTGCAAGTCAGTCACAATTTATAAAGCAACCTTCGTTACCAAAGTTAATTTTAAGAAATGCTGTCAAGAATTTTATTCTTTTTTAAAATCTACACCAAATATACTGAGACAAAAAGGCGTTCTTCAGAAAAATACAAGATCACATGAATAATTTATTTTCATGTGTGTATCCTATTCTTTTCATTAATAAATGAAAACTGAAGAAATTTGTAGTTTCTTGAATTCACATAATAGTACCAAAAATTTTTAAAAAATGTCACGATTTCAGAGAACAAATAAATGGTCACTTTAGTTATGTTCCCTAAAATTGCAATTAACGATACCATCAGTGCCAGACAGAGCAGCACAGCAAAGTCCTGAGACTGGAACAATTCCTTCCCAAGTCAGTGGAATGGGTATGGAGTGAATCCGAGCAGTGGAATAAATTTGAGTCTTTAAAAAATTTGCATAGTAAGAATTAAGCTGTATTCGCTTTGAAATGACATAAATCGTAATTTGAAATTATTTCGATCGATAATTCAGAGAAAACTGCCGTCTAGAAACAAAGAAGATAAGCGATGTTTTAGCGAACTTTAATCTAATCCTTTAAATACAGGTAACTCAAAATATACTTCTTTCTTCTCGCCACATTTGGCATGTATAACCTCAACAAAGGTGATTATTAAATAGCTAATTGAAACATCCACAGTTTTCTTATAAATCTTGCGAGTCACCATACAGAGGAAATAGGTTATAAAAAAAATTCATGGTAACTCGACAATGCGTTGTATGCGATTTGAAATTTATTATTTAAAAAAATCAACTTTAAGTAGAGAGTAATTAATTAGCTTTTATCTTAGTTATTCATTGTGACAAAATTGCTTTACAATAAAGGCATTTATAAGAATATGTCCCAGAACCCTAGTAGTAGGAATGCTTTGTAGTACAATATTGTTAGGAAACTTTTTTATATTCTCGATATTCCATAGTTTGTTGGACCCGCAAAATTAAAAGTGAAAAATCTATACCTTAATTTTTTTAATCGTATTCTCGTCAAAACCGCTAACTACATTTCTACTTTTTTTAAACTGTGAGATTAACTCATATTATAAAGTTGCATAAGAAATCAAATTCTTCTTTTTTCTTTGTACGCCTATTCGGCTGAGAAATTTGAACTTATTTGTATTTTGTAGGCATGACTCATACAATTCTGTAAATAATAAACCTCAGACTCGATTATTTAACTGTTGTGATCCGTTGTTAAAATGAACACACAGAAAAAAGTGCAAGCAGTTTATTGAGACAAGTTATGCAATGAGTTCCAATGTGTAGTCACCACAGTTGAACCTCAACGGAAATAATGTGATCATTAATTCAGCAAATTCAAATAAAAAATTACGAGCCACTTATTTCATTTTTTCCGTATTGATTTCACTAAATTAAAATAACATATGTAGCCGAAAAGTATAGCAGCATCGGGAGATGAAAAAAAAAATGTCTGAACCCAGATCAGGATATGTGCATGTTTGTAGCTTAATGGCGTGGCTTTTGCCTGCCGAAAATTCGCGATCGATTTCTTGTAAAATTTCATGGATTCTGGTGATGCCAAAAGTCTTCGTCCAGACCTTGTCTGTATTTTAAGGTCAGACCCTCCCGAAAAAAACACTTTGGCAGGAAGGAAATTATTGTAAATTAAACTTGTCATGCGTTGAAAATAATAAAGATGAGCTTAATTAATTGGCTTAATTTAAATGCAAGTATGAAATAATAAAAAAAACTATATAAGTTCCGCAATGTCGAAAGAAGGATTATTTATCCCAAATTTGCTTTCCATAGAAAATTTTGCCGACTTAAATTTACTGAAATTAAAGCAAAGAAAATAAAGTTATATAAATTTTGTTCACTGCGTATTAATTTCTGCAAAAGGTATATTTAGCACTACGCGTCACCCCCTCAATAATTTGCAATACGCATCAATTGTGCTCTGATTTTTTCGGTGTTGTTAATTTTGAAAAGAAGAGACCATACAGAAAAAAAGTTAAAAGTTTCAACAGGGTAACTATTGCCATTTTCGAGAAATTGATTGTTTTAAAAAGATTTTTTTTCCTTTGGGAAAACAAAGTTTATTCCTCTATAAAACTATGAAAAAATGGGACTATGACTCTAGTTGCCTTTAGTTGGCCTTATTGAACATCGTAAAGAGTATTTTCTTCAAATAAAGTTCCATAAAGTGGCAATTTGCCTAGGTTAAAAATTCTTCAACAGGTGGTTTCCTGTAGAGACCGCAGCCATCTTATCCAGGAGCACCTAAAAATTTACTATATTGATTTATTTTTATTTTGAGTGAAAAATTATTTATAAATTTAAATATATGAAAAGTAAAGATATGGTTATGTCTTGCAAATAGAACCAGATATTTTGTACTGTTGCCTAAATATTTATATCAAACAAAAAATATTCATAAACAGTCAATCAGTGACAAATCATAAACTATGCTCGTAATAGAAGTTACACGCATTAAAGAAGCTCTCTTGCAAAATATTGCACTGAAAAGACAAAGATCAATAAAATTGAAAATCGATCATCTGAGAACAGCTGACTTGTTTTTTTTTTTGTTCCTCAATTACTCTATTAGGTAGATATATTTTGGTTGGAATATAGGCTTTAAAGGTCCTGATTATGGTTCTGACGGGGTGCCAAATTACTTTTTCCCAAGTCGCTCCCCTTTTTCAAGACAGCCCTTGTCGAAACCACCGCTTTTGTGAGGGTTTAAAGCGGATAACTAGTTTTCTTGTTTCGGACTTTCTAAAAAGCTTATAACAGAGGTATAAAATAATTTGTGTCTCTGTAATTCCTTTAAATAAACGGAGACTACTCAAAGAATTTTTACCAAAAAAGAAGCGAGAAGTTAAGTCTTGAAGATTTGGCTTTCAATCTGACGCTGAATTTATTTCATAATTATTTACAATGCGTTTTTCAGTTTCTATACGAAGCGACATTTGATAACAAAAAAAGTAGAAATTGTTAGATTTTATAATATGACAAACAAAAGTTGATGTTCTAAATTGGTTATTCTGAAAAAATTATGTCTCAAGAAATACTTGTAATTGGATTATGTTTTATATATTTACAATATTCAAAACACCTCTTTATTTAATCCCTTGTAACACAAAAATATGGATAAGGATATAAAAAATGATGCCATAGAAAATAATCTTTGTTGGATACTTATTATAATACACACAAAGTTTATTTAATACTGCCTTCCTTCAAGTGGAATTAAAAAAAGAGAACGTTATTTTTGGAATCAAAGGCACATGACCAAAAAACAACAAAGTTAATGTATAATAACGATACATAGAAATATTATGGAAGAATCAGTTACGAAACTACTCAAAAATATTGTCAAAAATGCTATAAATGGGCCTATGATGAATATTTAAATGAAGTATATGTAAAATTTTGTGATATTAGTAATATTTATGAAAATATTTAAAATAGTCACATAAACTTATTTTTGCGTTTTTTTTGCAATTCTGAGGTGTTTAATATTTAATTTTTAACTCATTTAAAAATGTTGGTAGAAAAAAAGAAAGAAGAAATATGGATGTAATGTGTACCGGACACGTAGTGAAAATAAGAATACAATGGAAAAGATTTCATCTTGAATTCAGTTATAAAATATTTATTTTTATGTGCTGAGAAATCTTGTGAAAGGATAAAGCCTATCTAAATACTGAAAGTTCGCAATAGCCCTTTTCATCTAATTCCTCTCCCTACGCTTCAGGCGAACTGAAACGGGCCGTGGAAAAGTCCCCAAAAAGGATAATTGGACCTAATACCACTCTTATCAATGAACCATCTTTCTACCCGGCCACCCCTCAAACGAAGGCTAGGGCCTCAAACCGGCAGTGTTAGGTGTTAAGGCAAAAGCTGTTGACCGCCCAGAACCGCCTGGCTAGGTACGAGAGGGTTTTAAATTAATTTCCAGCGGCCACGGTAGCGGACAGGATAATTTTAAAAGAGCTTATGTTCTGCAATAACCATCAGTGTGTCTGAGAACGATGCAAACTGTACATATAAGACGGATCCAATCAAGTCCTTTTCACTGGTTCATTTTGTTGTCAGGATGAGATTTGCACTTGAAAGATGCAAACTCTCAGAAATAAGGATATTGCTCCTTGTGGAAGATAAGACTTGAAGATTCTTCGTCACCACTTTGTTAACATCTGTATGATTCAATAAATTAACAGGTTATGATGAATAACTAATAACACTTTAATAAAACAACAACTTTAGTAAAACAACATTGAAAGAACAAGATGATCAGGGTTTCTGATGACGCAATTCGATGCAGCTTCCTGGATCATTCGAAAATATGAGTGATTCTAAATTAAACGGTATTAGACATATTTCTCTGGACTGCTTAGAACTGCGAGTTAAAAAAAAACCTCAGCAGTGGCAGAAAACTAGAAACTGCTGACTGAAACATCAGGTAGCGACTGGCAATTGAGAACAAAAACTGGAAATGAACTGCGGAGACCGCCTGTTTCGGAGAAGCTTAAATATCTTGATTCTAAGTCATCACTTAACTTTAACTCTCGTAGAAGGAAACCCCCTCTTACGGTCGCTACAAAAGTAAATACAAGCTAACTGCTTTTGAACTGTACCTGGAAAACGGAAAGAGACGTTTCTGCCGGCAGGAAGGTTAATATTTGCGTGTGGTTGGGAGTCCGTATGTGAGGTGCGCAATGCAGTGGGAATTGCGCACAGAGGGCGAAAATACTCTATTTGTCTGAACCAGTAACGAATGCTTTTAATTTTTTTTCACATCTGGTAGGGACATGCTGTCTGATGTTCAAATCAGATGTTTAAAAAATCCAGAAATATTTGTTATTTGTAGAGAAAAATTGAGAATTTTCTCTCTCTTTGAAATTTTAAGAAATTGAGATAGGTGGTCTTTCTTGTTAAGCGACTCTATACTGTTTAACTAAATCATTTTAGGAGCTTTGCGTTCTTACCCGTGGCGAAGGTAATTGATAAAATTTGAATCCATGTTTTACCGAAGTGAGGGCTGTCTCGTGACAAGAG